>JAULCC010348887.1:0-11706 GCA_032358795.1 Nuttallia obscurata | reverse complement strand
TCTTCTTCTCCAAGACTTAGCTGACAGATTTGAAATTATTTTGGCATAAATGTTCCTTGGATGACTCTCTCACAGGACTGTTCAAATTATTTTGATCAGTAAAAAAACATGGCTTCCAGGGGTTAACGCTATCATATTCAGGTGAGCGCCTCTAGGGCCATCATGGCTCTCTTGTTCAAGTAAGGAAGCCTTCCGGTAGGTTGGTGGTTCTATCCAGGTGCACTTTGTGTCTGAAATAGTGTACAGAGGTCTCCTGGGGTCTACCCCCACCTGTAATGAGCTGGACGTTGACTGAAATACTGTTAAACGACGTTAAATTCCATATAATCTTTCATTTGATTGGAAAAGGGTAGTAGGGAGCTAGGGACTGTAGGAACTAAGACAAAGCTATGTAAGTGACAATCTTTATCAAAACATAGGATGTTGATTGGAATACAAAATAGACAATTATTTTTCACACATGATGGGTGCTTTTGTTCACCTGGGGAAGAGATTTTTTTCAACATGCAAACAAACAGATGATTAAGCCATGCATTTGTTAGGGGTCTGCATGCCGTAGTGTAGCTAACTGATAATCTCCCCACCACAGTTGATCACATTATGCAAACAGCAGGCAAACAAAACTTTTCAAACACTGAAATGACATTTAAAAAGCATAAAAAACAAATTTGTTGTAAATTTTCAGATATTCGGATACCAAACCTGATACTCAGATATCCCTTGGAAAAATGGATATTGGAATATTGAGATATTCGTTGCCATCCCTAATAATTTCAAACAGGACTACTAAAGATACATTTTATAACAACTAGAATAACCTTATATATTCAAATGAAATGTAACACTTTCGAATAAGTCTAGATAATCAAAGAGACAGGGGACATTAAAGCATTAAACACAAATGGTAAAAGTTTTGAACTGTTATAGGAAACTTGATGGCTTTACATGATCGAAAGTCTGTTATCTGGGAGATATTTCTTTTTTCTAAGTTAAATGTCAACATAACAATATGCATGCTGCCAATACTTATTTTTACTGTTAATGAATATTTTTATTTCTGTATTTGAATTGTCAAATATTATTAGTCTGATAGAACTTTTTTGTCGGTCATTGAATTCTGCCCTATACACAAGACTTACTTAGGTTTTTGATTTGTTTCATTTTGTCGGTATCATCATATTTGTTTCAAGCCTGAGGTGTTTCACTCTGGCCAAACAATCTTTTATGTGATGAAGCTGTCCATCTAGCTTGCAGAGGGTAGGTGGTTCTACAATGAAACACCTTGGATCTCCTTCCATCATGAAAAGCTGGAAAAGTTGCCATATGATATGAACTGTGTCAGCGTGACTAAAACCCAAGCAATTATCTCCACTAGACCATACATTGTAAATTATTTGAACTGTTGATAGTGGGTAGTTTTTATTTTTGTCAGATCCACTGTATTGTTTTTCAATCCAAAAGTCACTACATTAATTAATTGTTCTTTGCCTCTTTGGACAACGTGACTGGATCAAGATAGCAAGGTTAATTGACATAAAACACTGAAGATGATGTAAGCACAAAAGTTTATAGATATAAAAATAGATTTCTAGTCATTTGATATGATATGGGACTCTACATTGTAGGCAGTATGGCATTAGACATTAAGAACATACCTTACAGATGGACCTTGCCAGGTCAATCATAGGGTAACCTCATGCTCTCTCTGATTTGTTTCGGAGTTTTTTTTCTATATCAATGTATGTAAAATCTTCTGTTATAAGAAGAGTTTGTCAATCTTGGGGATGATCAAGAACTCTAAAGATTTGCTTTAGAGTTGATTTCTATGTAAATGTTTGTAAAACTTCTGTTATAGGAAGAGTTCTGACAAAACCTTTTATAGTCACAGATGACAAAGGTGTGAAGAAAATATTTAAAAACAAATTATTTCAAAACTCTATATCTGACTTTTATATAACTCTACTGATATGTGAAATCTCTTTTAGGTGACAACAAGATAAGTCCTTTAACACATCAACACAGTCTGATTTATATAGGGAATTTTACACAAAATGATAAATCATATTTATGTCATCATTTCTTTTTGGTTAAATGGTTTTTACATACTTATTTGGGTTTTTATTTATGGATACCAGGAACTTAATTACATTTCAAAACAATCTTATTTAAATGAAAGAACATCTGTGACTGTTGCTTTATTTATTTGTCAAATAGGACATACATGTACAGTGCAGTGAACTGGAATGTGAAAGTGGAGTTGTCAAACCAAAGTTTGTTAAATTAATAATAACTGAATTTTTATTTTCTCAGCAGTATTTTAAAAGGATATATGTTAACTGCATAAAGAAAATTCAAGATTGAGTTAAATAACTTTATTTTTAGTGCTATGGCTTTAACAATTATGAAATGTCGTGAAATCTCAAGATTTCAAAGATCACTATCAAGTTCAACCCTTATATGACTGGTACATTTGAGCTTCCTCAATCCTGTTTTACACACGTAAAACACTGGGCAAAGTCTCAGTCACTGCACCCAAGTTCTTGAAACATTTATTTATATATGTTAAAAATATGTTTATTTTTATGTAAAATAATCTATAATGTTTTGTTTAATGTCTTGTAATTTTTGTACATGTGGGACTTGTTGTAATAAATTATTGAAAAAGTTCTGTAATAAAATGTTACAATGTAAACAAATATTGCAGCTGATTTTTTTAGCCTCTGTTCTTGACATATAGCAAATTAACACTTCCTTACCTGTTATGATAAGTTGGTTTGTGTAACTCTTGCAGCATTGTGGACAACCATGTAGTACTTTCCTCTGTCACACCTCATAGTACCGTGGGATAATTGATTGACAAAATCTTATTTTCATGAATTTTAATGAGATAGGGAAAAAAACTCTTCTTCCAGTGAATCTCATGTTACAGTTAAAATCTTATAACAATGATTTAAAATTTATTTTATTTAATTTTTTAATGATTTAATATATTTAATTCAATGATTTAAAACTTATTTGGGTTTGTTACTAGATAAAGATGTCATTGGCTAGATTTGCTCAGAGGTTCACCAAAACCAGAGAAATTGTCTCATAAATTGTTCATGATTATGAGATTTTCTGAGTCAAATAGCCCACAGTATACAACAAGGTATATAGCACCATAATGTATAGGAGATAATTGAACTATGTTGTCTACTGTATTTAAAAAAAAAAAATGAGTGGATAGGAAATTACTTGTAATGCAGATACTTTTATATTTCATGTCTGGAGGAATAGTCCTTGTGGAAGTCATTTCATATTTTAGCTATACAAACATTTTGTGTGCTGCAGGGAGGAGGGAGATGTAAGCCACCCTTCAAGTAACGCAAATATTTTTGTCTGTAGTAAGACAATATCTATGACTTACTTGAGCGATATTTTACCCACAAGCCTCATTACTCCAGTCACTGACACTAATGGCTGAAGGTCTGCTGTTTACCTTGCACTGTCAAATTTATTAATTTAATGTTAATTGAAAGGAAAGTCTGTGTCGGTGTATATTTTATATGTAATAAGCATTTCTGAGCAAAATCTATAATTTCTAGGTGTATGTTGTAACTAAGTTTAGCAGAAAAAACTCTCCAACGGGATTGATAATGAAACATACTTGAGAGCTTTCCTAGGACAAATGCCCCACAGGCTTTCTTGTATGCTGCCATGCTTGAAGGTTATAAAACTTTTTTCATACTCCATGCTTAAATCTAAGACCACTCTCGGCTATTAGTAAATTTATTGAAACCTTCATTACGGGAAAACTATATTCAGGTTGATTTTTGTGGGGGGGTGGAAGTAAAGTTCATAAATGGTTTTGAGCATGGAGCATGAAACTAACTAACCAGAATCATCCCAATCAAACTCCCAATTTAGATTATCATGGGCATTTTTGTTGAGGATGAAGTCTTGTGGTCAATATTGAGCATAATAAAGCTCAAATCACAATAATCATTAAAAAGTCTAAGTATTTATAAGCATTTTTGACATTCTGAACGCTGTTGAAACAAACCGACCCGGCTCATAAATAATCGGAGGTTCTAATTTACACATTATATGCACATATTTGGATGACATCACATGCTTGGTGGTACTTATTGAATTCTACAAGTTGAATACCGGTAAATTACATCTCACGATGCATTCCTGATATTTTGCAGCGAATGGAGGGCCTCGGATATACCTACTGAGCTGGTGAATGTCAACAATACCCTGGGCTACTGTCATAAAGCAGAAATAAACACATTGCTCTATCGATAACATATAGTGGATAAGAGTTTCATATTATAAACTACTTGTGTTTGGTTATAGTTTTTAGCTCGACTCTTTGAAGAATATGGAGAGCTATTACAGTTGCCCTTTCGTTGGCGTCAGCAGCTTGGTTAAGGTTTTGCATGCAAGGCCTTTTCTCAGATACCATATATGCTGTTGCCCTGAAACTTCACACACTTATCAGAGGTCATAACATGACCTTGCCAAACAAGTTCCAAACTCTTGATTGGATTTGAGCTAAAATATTCCCCCTATTTTGACATAGAAAGTTTGGTTAAAGCTTTGCGTGCTAGGCCTTTTCTCAGGAACTATGTAGGCTTTTGCATTTGAACTTCACACACTTATCCGTTATCATTACATGACCTTGTGAAACAAACCACAACTCTTGATTGAATTAGGGCTGAATTAATCCGGCTTTTTGGACTAAGAAAGTTTGGTAAAAGTTTTGAGTGCAATGCCTTTTCTCAGAAACCATGTATGCTATTGCATTGAAACTTCACACATGTTTTTGAGGTCATCACATAACCTAGTTTGACAAGTCCAATAACTCTAGATTGAATTTGGCCAGAATTATTTCCCGTTTTTGGACCTAGAAAGTTTGGTTAAAGTTTTGCCTGCAAAGCCTTTTCTCAGAAACTATAAAATGCTTTTGCTTTGAGACTTTACACACTTATCTGAGGTCATCACATGTCCTAATAAGACAAGTCCCATAATTCTAGACGGTATTTTGAATGAATTATTTCCCCTTTGTGTCACATTGCCAAAAAGTCAAGCTTGCTGTCTTACGAACAGCTCTTGTTATTCATAATTGTGCACAAAGGCACTAAATAACTAACTAAATAAATAATTTTATTATGTTTTTGGGCTTTATTATGGCTTAAACTGCTTTGTAAAAAGTACTAGAAGATGCTTGTCAAAAAGCACCAGTCTTTAGTTAGGATAATTTCCTATTTGTAGTCTTGGCAGTCACATGACTGGTAATTAGTAAACTGATTTGTTTGAGTTGGGTTTTACAGCACAGCAGGGAAACACTGTATAGGTAAAATTTATTGAATCCACATGTCATTTACATCAAGATAAAAATATGGGTAATGGATCCGACAACTAGATACCTGCTGGAGATTCAGAGATGCAGAAACGTTAGATTCATGTTCAAACCCTGTTAGTCGACTCTTACGATCATGCCAGGGTTAAGCAGTGGTTCAAATTCTTGTGCTACATTGGCACACCTCAGGCCCACATGGGGCTAGTGAACTGAAATCCTAAATCACATTAAGCAATTCATTAGTACCTGTTTTCACAACAATAATTCATATGGAAAAAGAGCAAACCCATAGCTGATGTCATTTAGTTCAGGGTAATTCAAGTTGGTCTTTCAAAATTTGATTTACATCTGAAAAATATCAGGTACTGGAACAAATCATAAGGTCAGGCTCAAATATTTTCTGTACTATGGATTTGCTTTGAATCGAAGACATTTGTTGTTGGGAAGTAAAAATATGCTTAGCAATAGAGAAATATTACAGTTAATAGGTTGTGTGCCGGGCTAAATAAACACTTCTCATCTGGTTGAAAATATTGCTCTCTTCAATTAACTTCTTTATTGAATCTTTAATTGGTAAAAGGTTGCTTGCTGAGTTCTTCCACACTACTGAGACCTAAATGAACTATCTATTTTCACCTGAGTTTTTACACATGTTGTCGATTTCTGACATGCTCTTGTTTTCAAAAAACATACTGCCGTTACTTACCGGTAGTATATTACTAGCATTTTGTCCAACAAATTCCAAAATACGAGATTACCCGATTTATGGACAGGCCAGCTTTGCAAAATGCTAGCAAGTTACATATCAAGAGTGTATTGGTATACTTTTAAATTATTGTAAATATATACTGATGTTTTAAAAAGAACAAGAGATGTTTGTAAAACATAAAAGGGTCTTTTCGTCAGGAACCTGTCAAAGTTAGAACCAGCATTTTCTAACTAGCATTATCAATCCTACAAATTATCTAAGTCAAGACTATAGGCATTCTTTTAACTATCAATCAGACAAGCAGCTTCCTTGACCTTTAACCTTGTGATGTCAAAATCTAAAGTCATTCTTAAGATATCAAACATACCAGCTTTTGTTTTGAAAGTCACTGTGACCTTGAACTGATGGTCAGAAATCAATAGGGGTCATCTGCTGGTGCAGTGGTGTTGTGGATGTAGTGTTTGTCTAGCATTCAGTAGGTTGTTGAGTCCGGAAGTGGGCCTTTCTTCTGACCTTCCTTTGTTGACACCAAGTAATGGTTCTAACCAGGTAATGGACTCAAAAGTGTTTCTACAAGCCATAGGCTTTCAACATGATCAAGCTAAAATAAATTGGGTTAAAATACTGGTAATGAAAAACTTCCCTGCCAAGTTTGAGGACCATTGGTCAAAGGCAATTTCATGTTATCAGGCTGACAAGCTTTCTATGCTCATCCTCACTGTGAATTTGACCTTTATCCAGATGTACAGATAAAAAACAGTAAAACAATAAAGTTCTTCTACTGGTCATGTCCAACACACACACACACACACACACAGAGTTTGAGGAACGTAGGTTACAACTTAAAAATTTAATCTAGGCTTATCAAATTGTTGGCCTTCAAGTGATTGGCTCATGATTGACCAATGATCACAAGTTCTTTATTTCACTATCACTGCATTTTTCAATTGGGTAACATAGAACTTAAAGCTGTGTAAAGAAAACCTCTGGTAGTTTGAGATAAAACAATATAAAATATCACAGCTGGTTTATTCAGAATATTTTTGTTATATTAACATATGTATAAATATAAAACACCAATATTCCCTAAATTCTTTGATAAAATACTATGTGAGTAGACAAAGATCAAAGGTATTAATTTACCCATCTATAGCTAGAGCCTAATCGTACAACCACCATTTTATATATAGTCTGAAAGGTGTAATAAAAGTCATGTAAATACTGGTATTTGAGTTGTCTAAAATGGCTTGTAAGGGGTAACGTAATTGGCATCCAAGAACCTTATCAAATGGCTACTATATGAGACTAAATCTAGGTCTTCAATGTTTACAAATTCAAGGCATTTGTTTCAAACATTAAGCTTATTTCTTAAAAGGTTATTTTGTGTACCAACTATACAATATCACAAGACCAAGCAAAGAATAACATGCATCTATATGATATTATCTATCAGTATTTAAGTCATATTGTGACGTCCAGCTCGTTTCAGGTGGAGGAAGACCCCGGGGGACCTCTGTACACTTTTTCAGGCACAGAGTGCACCTGGATAGAACCACCGACCTGCCACATGCAAGCTGGAAGGCTTCCTTACTTACAATATCCGAAGTGCCCAGACCAGGATTCGAACACACAGCTGTGAGGGGTTGAGAGATTGCAAGTCAATGACTATATAACTACTTGGCCACAGAGGTCCCCTGTTTGGTCTTGTTATGTTATTTATGTGTATGTAAACGTTACATTCACATTAAAAGATAGCTAACAAAAAGTACTTTCAGTATTTTGTCATATCAGTTTAAATGTTAAAATATCTTTGCCTACCAATGTTTGACACACAGTACATAAAAAATTTTTTGTTTACAGAAGCCAGGAATAAAGATAAGATATGAGAGAAATAACTGGAGGTATTGACTTTTTCATTTGCCGTTCTCATATCCAAAACCTGTTAGTTTGGAAATTGATCAATAAATGTAGTTATAAAAAGGTTGTAATGAACTTGAAATCTGTGAACAGTCTATAAATATGAGTTGACCTACCCATTTTGCTTTGACAAACCATAACCCTTCTGTTGCTGAATTTTAATAGTAAACTATTCCATCATCCCCTGTCCATTTTACTAACTGAATATTTTTTGGTGACTATTGTCTGCTGTCAGACAGATGTGGTTATACCTGTTTTCATATCCAAGGTTACCAGATTCCAGTATTTAAATGTTAAATGATGTAGAAAGAACACTCCAATCTTTTTGTGTTGGTCATCAGCATTTTGTAGACCATTCTATAGTGTTGCACTTCTTTCTACTTAGCCTAACAAGAAAACATAACTGTAGTTACTCATACATTTGATTATGATTAACATAAGAAACATTAATAAATTAATTAAACATAAAATGTACATAGTATACAACTTATACATGTATGAAAATCCTTTCAATCCAAGTATTAAAATTTAAAACATCTCGTACTAAATGCACCATCTAAGTATACAAAATTGGGCATCAAATTAATCACTTCATCTTGAGCATATCGTTTGTCTTGGACTTTATTGTGCACAAAAAGATTTCTATTCAAGATAACCAATTTCATTTAGAAATCAAAATGCATTCAAATGATCATATGAAGGTAAATAACTTGTTCATAATTTCTAATACTTTGTAAAAAAGTTACATGGTTTAAATTTACAACCTTGAGTTCCTGTCCAAGAATATTCTCAAGCATGGATGATGATTTCACAGCCTGAATTTTTGAATTTAGCATTTAAATCGGCCATTAAAAGAAATAATTAATTTAACAGCACATAATGAAGGATACAAAAATTAACAACAGCAGCCTTCTTATAAATGCCTTCTCAAATGCCAAGTTAAAGGAAAGACAACCCTTAAATAGAACTTAAAAGATGAAACAATAATTCCTACAATGCAAAAATCTTTTAAATTCTCCTAAAAAATTAAAAAATACCTATGCATGAAAAAGTTCTCCAAACATTAAAAATAATTTGCATAATCTTACGGTTCAGAGCTGTACATTAACTACTGGAAAGAGCTAATCTTTAAAACTGTACCATCATTTCTGTTGACAAATATGATTAACAGCAGTATTATATAAAAAATAATGAATTTTTAGTAACAATATTACGTTTTTTCTTTGAAAATAAGTGCTGCAGTGTTGAAATGACATCAATAGTTTCAAAATGATGACCAGTCGTAGGCTTAGTGTCAAAATTTAAGTCATATATCTCTAACATGGAAGTCTGATGGTCAAACTTTGAAGTTTCATTTTGTAAATGGTTTCAAAATATCTATGATTTGAGACAAATATGTTTTGCATTAGCCTTTAATACATGTATATACAAAGTCTCACCATCTCTAATGTTTTTAGTGAATAGTAAATCCAAGTTTTGTTGATGGAATATACCTTTGTGCATCAGAAACATTAACTTTAGGTAATTCTGGAGTAGACAATCGGCTACTCAAGTCTCTCTCACTACTCATATGGAAATCATCTGAGTAACTGCCATCACTTATAAGAGACAGGATATTCTCTGACTCAGAAGGAACATATGAACTGACAGACTCGGTGTGAATGGAGTCCTTTTTAAAGTCAATCCTCCTTTCCCGTATTGGCTTCCTAGGTCTTGGTGTGAGCTGTTTTGGACTACTTTGGGATGACCTTGACCTGGGTGTGTCCGTGGGGGTCGGGCGAGCATTGAAACTGTCAACTTTTAACTGCTGTGATCTCCTAAGAGATGGTAATGGAGACTGTTGGGAAGCTGTAGGATTGAGTACTTCAAATTTCATGGACAGTCTCATATTGTTGGAGGCTCCAGCCATAGGAGCAGGGCTTTGAGACCGTGAAGATCTATCTGTTACTGGGGTGATCAGTGTTTCAGTTTTTTCACCTTCACTCATAAGCTTTTGAAGTTCTGGTTCATCCGTGGACTGAAACTGTCTGGTGTCATAATCCTCGGCTGATTTAAAAACTGTTTCTCCACGTTCAGGCTTGAACTGTTTAGATACTCTGGTTGACTCTAGGGGTGAATCATCATCTAACTGAGTACTATTGATAGTTGTGTTCCCATCATGCACAATGGAGTCTGGCATGTTTTCACCTGAAAGAAATATCAAGTATTCACTAGCATTGACAATGAAGTATGTACAAAGTCATCACAAACAATTAGGAACACATAAAATCTAATTAGAAAAACTTTTCTTTTCTTTATGGAAAAGGACTTATCAGCTTGATAGTGGAGAAGTTATTGGAGATTATATGTTAAGTTCTTAACAACCATGCTTACAGCAAGAGGGCCATGATAACCCTGAAGGCACTTACCTGAAGATGGCAGCCCTTTTCATTTTTACAGGGAAAAGTTTTAATATAAACATATAAGTACTAATATCTTAGCTCTAGCATTTATAGTTTCAGAGAAGAAGATGTCACCCAAGGTCCAGTGAAAAATGTGTCAAATAATTTGTAAATCTGGCCACTCAAGTTTTGGAGAAGAAGAATATTTAAATTTTCCCTATATATACATAAGAAAAACTTACTCAACTCCCTGGCATTTTTTTTTACTGATACGAATTATTTGAACAATCTTTGTAGAGGATCAACTAAGGAACACTTATGCCTAAGGAGGCCTTTCTCCTGACCTTAATTTGACACTAAGTACTGGTTTTTAACCCAGAAACAGACTCAAAAGTGTTTCTACCAGCCACAGACTTTCAACATAATCAAGCTAAAATAAATAAGTTTAGCTAAACAGTGCTCAAGTTGTGAAGTACAATTCTCAAAAGTAAAAGATCTGCAAAATCATTTGATACCAACCAGAATTGAATCCAGGAAACTTTGACTTTGTATCCTTCCTGTCTGATGCTGTATCAGCTTCTTCAAAGCTGTCAGTAAATGTATTGTCATTTGCATCACTCTCATATGCTCTGGCACTTGGTATGTGAACCTAAAGAAAATATGAAGAAAATGCACAAACAACAAAAGGAATAGCCAGCATTTAAGTACATTAAATCAAGTTCAACAAAATAGAAAGAAAAAATATAAATATTGCAGCACTTGACTTTTATATAAGATTTTACAAATTCTTCAATATTAAATCAATCTTTGAGTTTCACATATTAACTTTTTTTCTACCATATTTGATTTTATGTAAGTGGTTGTGTTATTGGAATTTATGGCTCAGATACAGTGTAGTATTTCATTTTCAGTCAAATATTACAACATTCAGCTAATTACAGGTGTAGAAAGACCTTGTAGGAAATCTGTGTATTCTTTCAGAGCACTTGGATGACCTTCTGCAAACCAGTTGAAAAGCTTCTTCAGTTGAAAAATCTGAAGGCCTAAAACTAGATTAGTACCCACAGGGGTAAGGGGCTGAGAGATTGCTTGATGACCTAATGATGAGCATAACCTGTATCGTCTTAACTCCAAAACTATACCACAAAATACGGTCAGTTACTTTTAAAGTCCAATGTTTAATACAAATCATTGAAGCATCAAGTTAGGCACAATTTGAAGTAATGAATTTTACAAAGTTGCAGTACCTCTATTCTTGAACTAGGAATGCTGTCTGCGGCCGAGTCCATTCTCTGTAACTCTGGACCAGTTGTACCTCCAGTTTCATTCTCTGCTTCTGTCTCTTCTTTCCA
>JAULCC010348776.1:0-11706 GCA_032358795.1 Nuttallia obscurata | reverse complement strand
CCACATACATACTCCGGCGCAATATAGCCTTTGTGTGCTGACGTGCCGTAAAACCCCATTTCACTCACTCACTCACGCTAATTATATGTTGTAGTAATGATGGGTGGATTGATAGGAGATTAAATTTGCCAAAGTATGTCATATTACGCAAAAAAATTCTCCAGTGTTCATTACTGTCAGCATACTTTGCATAAGATGTTTTGGGTACTGACAATTTTCTTAGGGGTTCTATATAGCATCCCCTTCCCTCAAATAAGTGCATAATGTAAACATACTCATATTTTGTACTGGGACCCCTTGCTTTTTGCAGAACTTCTTTAGGTGTACCTTACATGGGAAGGAAAAACTGCTTTTTGATAAAATTACCTCTTCTTGGACCAATTTAAAGCTCTAGAATCTTACCGCTATGTCTGCTTTCCAAAATCATAAGTTAAAAATGTAACTTCTTGCATGATATAGAATTACAGGTGAAAATCAATCAGTATTAAACAGCAAGTCAAACTATTGCGCAATATGATGAGAAAGCAATGTTTGTCAATACCAAGGGAACACTAGTTAATAAATGATCAGCAAGCCAGTAGCAGACAGAGATCAATAGTTTGTCTGACAGCCCATGTATAGCACAGCTCTCTCTCTATCCAGACTGGTACAAGTCTGCTAGCCTTGGTTTCCAACACACATCCGCGCGTACACAATGCTACAGTATCAGAATCAATAAGGTTGTTTTTTGACTACAAGTCTATAATGCCATATATTCCTAGAGAATATTTACTTGTAGAGTCATATCTGATTATCATTATTCCAATGAATATTAAACAGCTTAAAAGAATGAGAACATAGAACAATGTCATTACATAGCTGGTCAGTTTGGGTCTTAACTTATTTGTTTTATTTCTCAAGTATAATGAAAGCTTTTTTAAATTTATTTCAACTGTTATAATAGTCGCCATGCAAACAATTGCAAATAATGTGGGCATACATGGCAGATTTTTACTACAGTTTGTCTCATATTATTGTGGGGTTTTTTTGACTACGTATAGAAAAAAGCTTTTTCAACTAAAATCATTTTTTTTACATGAACTATTTATTATCTATATCATATGTATCATACTCTGAAATTGCCATGTAAACTGAAAAGAATCTGAGCATACGTAAGAGTAAACGAGCATAATAAAGTTGGTCTAATCTTAATTTTTATTTACTGATATTTTAGAATCAGTAACAGGGACCTTCAATCACAACTTCAGAATTCTGATGACTCAACAACTGAGCTCTAATAGAAACGTAGTTGTCAGCAAATTTCATTTAATTAGCATTGAGACTACATCTGAATACGGAGAAAATTGTCCATTATCAGGTACATGGCGCAGGAATATTTTGTTAAAACATAATTAGAAAGCAAATACTATCAAGAGTTTGGTCTAAACTGTTTGAAAATGCCTTCCATACCCACTGTTAGAATGAAAAGTTATGGATTTTCAATAGCTGTGCAGTCTAATAGACATATTCAGACTACACTTGAGACTTCAAATGACTCCATTTCTTGTGGGCTTTGCTTTTAATCTTAAACATCCCCTCCCACACACACACACACACACAAAAGTACAACAACAAAACAAAAGGACCATGGTAGTCTTTGATTGCTCATTTGAAAATTCTCACATAAAGATTAAGAACCATATACAGGGCCATCATTTGAAACATGGTTTGAAAGAATTTGATAAAGGGTCTATAACTTAAGGATAATTTCTTTCTATGAAATCATTTTAAAATCTGGCTAACAGTTTCAGAGGAGAAGATTTTCAAAGACTTCCACATAGTCACATAGTGAAAACTAGTCCCACCCCTGGTGGCCATGTTTTTTTTGGGAACCAACATGGCTTGTAGGAATTTGATAAAGGTGCATCACCCAAGGATCATTTCTTTGAAATTATTTTGAAATTGGGCAAGCAGTTTCTGAGGAGAAGATTTTAAAAGTCTTCCAAATAGCCATATAGTGAAAACTAGTCCTGCCCCCTGGTGGCCATTTTTTTTTTTGTGAATAAAAATAACGTGAAGGAATTGATAAAAGAATTTACTAAGGATCATTTCTGTGATATTATTTTAAAATTGGCTAAGGGGTTTCTGAGAAGAAGCTTTTCAAAGGTTTTCTTTTGGTTCCCATGGCAACCAGAGTTCTGCATTGAACTATATTTTTTGAAGGAATCAGGATATCTCAGCAATACCCTTTAAGTGGCAATCTGAATAAACTTATTACTTGTAATCAGTGTAACTATTTGAAATATATTTATCTTTTGTAAAAACAAAGCAACTGATCATTAACTTCAAGCTTCTACTTCAGACAATAATGAAGATAAAGGTTTATGAATCATTTGCTGCCAATCTTTACAGTCCATGGAACCAACTTTCAGTGAAATGGAATTATAAAATGAACATTAAAATTGTATTTCAAATAAATATAAATGAGAAAAAAAAACGAAATGCAACCCATTAGTTTGTATTGCATTCTGTCAAGATGCAATATCTTGGACACAAAATCAAAGAACTTTCAAAATTCTCAAATTCCTTATGCATAAAACTATAAACTGTACAGCTTATGCCATACAACATACAGATAAAACTATATCTATTTATATACAGATATATTCTGAGTAATGGTGACAAGTATATAATATAATCCCCTATGTGTCAGTATCTACAAAGTGTTACTCGAGTATGGATTTGAGGTGTACTAAACTCAACAGCCAAATCAAGTATTGTGATATAGATATAGTTAACTCGTTGCACACTATCTCGAGGGTGAATACAGGAAACTGTGGCACACGAGAACCTAGACACAATGAACAATCAGACCTGGATCTACTTAATTTTACTAACTTTCTGAAAAACACCCCTCAACATGTCAATGCATCGGTTCATTTATGAAAATGATGATAATTCAGTATACAAAAAGTTAAAACCTATTTATGATTGTTGAAATAACTATACAAATGATTATACATGCCTAATTTTAAAACAAAAATTTCTATTATACCTAGAAGTTTAGATTTAGAAGATTTAGAAGATTTAGAAGGCTTTAAAATCATGTTTTTCTACCGCAATTATATAATAAATAATTAAACAAAACACTCCCTTTTTTGCCATTATGAAATTCAAAATGACCATGACATGGTGCTCTTTTCTTTGACTCAACTGTACAATTCCATCAGAAAATGTTCCAACATAAAAACCATGTTTAAGACACAGATTTACAGCCATCAGCAGGGCATTTACAGTTCTATTGATTACCAGCGAGACTCAAGTCTTCCATTCAAAAGTGAGTAATATGCAAACTTTTACGGCTGTGATTCATACAAGAGACATATATCTATACAGAGATCTAAAAGACCTATGATAGTATGTCACTGTAAGAGCCAGCTCTTTTTGACAAATATGATATTTGGTGTTTGTGTGTGTTTATGTTTTGAAAGGTCTTGGACCGGCTGACATTTGGAAATTATCGGATACCTGTACATGTTATTACGTACTGAAAGCTATATATGTTGTAGATCAAGGCTAATTACACATCAAATGATAAATTGATTATACAATATAAAAGTTCGGTGACAGATGGTGTGAGCCCTCAGGCAAACATGATTACAGCACCTAATAATTGAATAATTATGTACCAGCACAATCTAGAGACTGACTTATATGGAGTTAAATACATGTTACTGGTTCCTGTTAATGTTTACAATGAAGAACCCATTGCCATTGTAAGAATATACACTTTGCTGAGAAAATGTTTACAATGAAGAACCCATTGCCATTGTAAGAATATACACTTTGCTGAGAAAAAACAACAACCCTGATTCACCAGTTCACATCAAATTTACAATTCACACAATACAGCACCCATGTATATAAATTAGTGGCAGATACAGTTATGTTGTTAAGTAAACATATGTGTACACGTAAAGTTATTTCCAGGTAGCTGACAGCGGACTGGTTATCATACAATATAGTGAACCATCACCTAAACATAGCCACACTGGCATGGACCAGAAGGACTTTCTGATGGCTGAGTGTGAATATCATATTCCTACACAAGACAGGATAGTAGCACACTCGGCCGTCAAAATTACAGCGTTCCAATGATTGATGTGTTCTGATCCAACTCCGAGTACAATATTAATGTGGAAATAATGGTACCAAGAAATTTAGCCCATAAATAATATTAATTACATGTGCAGAAAGAGTTCAGTTATAAAAATGTCATGCATATATTGTCTTATACTTAATGGTCTTTAAATATTTAATACCCTTAAATATTTTTCTGATCTTGACACTGATGGGGTCCAATGACCAAAAGGACATTTTGAGATGGGTTTGTTCATTTATATGTGGAGGAAGACCCCGGGGGATCTCTGTACAATATTTCAGGCACCCAGGTAGAACCCTTGATTTTCTGCAAGCCAACTGGAAAGCCTCCTCACTTGAGAAAAATTCCCCACTAGGATTTGAACCCACAGCAGTGAGACCGGAGGCTGAGAGACTACACGTTAATGGCCGTAAACACATAGCCATGGAGGCCCCGTTACCTATGGAACACTGCTAAAATAGTGCCAAAGTAAAAAAAGTGTTGAAGAAAACCAAAGGTCTTAAATAAAACTGACTTTCGTAAATATCAATAATGTTTACTGCAAATCTTCAAGGAGCCACTTCCTGGAAAATTGTATGAGTGTTCTAAGATGAACTCAGACAATGCAGTATTGGAATCAATAATTCATATGTTAAGACCTGCCAATGGGGGCTACTTACAGACCTGAGCTCAACGATTGGAATTTGTTTCATTCATGCCGACTGGGATCAGATCCAGTATATGCCGTGCAATAACGCTTAAAGATATATAGAAATGCCTACACATTCATTTGAAAATAAAGTACAGACTCTTAAAAATATAATGAGAAATGTAAAAAAACTTGAGAGCTTTCAGAGATTTCAAAAGTACCACTAAGAAAAACCTAACATGATAGCTAGTTCTCTGCATTATATATATTGAGGAAAAAAACAACTTCAGCAGTTATTTTGGAGAAATCAATAAAAGAGTTTTATTAAGCAGATTCACCCTAAAACAAAACAGAGTTGCAAATGGAAAATTTACTATTCTGGATATCATAATGAATGCAAACCATTTCTTAATACTTTTGAAAACAGATGTAGTACAAAAGTTAGAAATAGATTTATAAACTTAAAAAAATATTTAACTCAAGCCCTTCCAGAAGCATGTGTACTAGAACTCATCCCTTGCCCCTTAACATATGCAATCATTGAAACTGTGTTACTGTCCTTTGGTGCAAGGTCAGTTGGAACAAAGTAACTTGCAACTATCAAAACAGTTTGACCAAGCCGTAGGAATGAGCTTGCAATACTTCAGAAAAAGACTCCATGGTAATCTTCTTGCTTCCTGTATTAACTTTACAGTCAGGGTTTGTTACTGGAATAATATTCTGTTATCTGCATCAAAATGTTTTAATATTCTGCATGACTCTTTTTGCCAACAGAATTTATACTGTCACTAAAGATTGCTTAGGCTTTAGAAACAAGAAAGCCTGATGACTTTTTTAAATAAAATCTATACTAGCTGTTTTTACTAAACCCTGATAAATTGCTTTTACTTACGTTCAATTAAAGCTCTATAGCACCATTTTCATAACTGACCCTTTCTAATATCCTCTTACCAGTAGCATCAGTTTTACATGGAGAAAATGGTCAGGAGTTGACTAAAGCGTCCAAACTTTTCTAATTTTTTCCCCATCTCATATAGCTCTACATTGAAGACTGTCTCTGGTAAGAGTAAGACATCTTTTTTGGCCCATCTGTTGGGGAAACAATGCAAAACATCCTTATACCTATCTGTGCAAACTGTGAAGACATATTCACATCAAAAATGTATTTGTTCCGATCTAGGTCTTCACTGTTTACCAGTACTGTGTCCTGGTATTTAACTCAGTAGGTGGTTAAGAACCAATGAATGCTCGCTTTACTTGGATACCCTATATTAAGTGCTTCAACCAACAGCTATTTTAGAACTGCAACATGTATAGCCTACTGCAAAAAATACAATTAGATTCCTTCATTCATTTTGTTGGAATAACACACTTACTTGCCTACATTACAATAAAGGCTTTCTTCTGTCTATCTGATATAAGAAGTATAGACCCATGACCAGAATAGCTAGTTAATACAAGAAGCAGTAAGTATGGTTATAACTAATAACATAGAGTCTTCAAAGACTATTTTCTATAACTCACTGGGCCTCTGCCATCCAGACTCTGAAAACAAATTAAAAACCTAAATATTGTCTATCTTCATATATATTTATTCTGTAACACCTTTCATTATGACTCATTCAGTTTTTAATACATTGACAGGCAACAACCATTACATATGACTTGGCTTAAATCAGAAAGTTTCGAAAGCAATAAAAACAAATTAAGACAAAAGAAAAGAAAAGACAAATTCTACAAAACCAGGTTTTCCAGACAGAAGGTTTTTTTACATACAGACTTGAAATTGGTATGTGACAAATCATCTTGATATAATGCTTATTTGTGCCAAGTCATATGCAGGTTTATCTATGTATAACACAGTTACAAGCCAGACAAAACTGATAACCATTTTTTTTTTTCCGTTGGAAAACCTTGTTAAAACACACTAATGAGTGATGTCAACAAATAAATAATAATAATATATATACCGTAATCAACTTATTAAACAGCACAGTCCTGCTTCTAAACCCACACCCTATCATATTTTATATGTAAATACCTTATGTTACCCTCTCTTTTTATTTTCAAGAAAGACTCAAAATTTCAACCTGCCATTCTTTCACTTCTGACAAAATCGGCAAATTTAAGCACTCTTTGTCAATTACAACCATTAATATCACCCAAGAAACTGAAGAAAACCCAATTTTCAGATTTGTTTTTTTTATATCAGTTTTGAACTCTTTTCTACAAAGATGGATGTACTAATATGACACTAAATCTTGCTGGTTAACTAAATATAAGAAAAAAAAATCTTTTTGACTGATTTAACAGTACCGACTGGTTTTATTTTTTGTTTTCTTTGTGGATACAGAGTACTCCTACCATTTACAGTTCATAAATCATCTATTTAACATTTAACTTTTAAAAGAAAGAAAGCTAAAAAAATTTAGTCATCAAAATTCAATTTGAATCACTAATCTTTACCATGACAATATAATGCACTTTATTGTTTGCGTTTCGCTATTTTCTATTTGACTAGACAAGATGAAAATGAGATATGGATATGAACACTGTTAATTCATTCCATTGCCAGGAACTACAATTAATAATAACACCAGTAGCAACTATTTTAACACACAACATACATATTATGAAGTCACTCTGGATAAAATAACATGAAATATTGAATGCTAAATAGATAAAATTATGATAAATTATATTTTTGTTTCAAGAAAGCAGCCAACACCTTAAATTCTATATCCTTTTTTAACTATTAATTAAAAATATTAATAGACTCAGAGGAACAGATAAACGTTTTATATTAAATCAATAATACATTCTTACTTTCATATTTCATTGTGTATTGCAATGTTTTATTGGGTACTCCATTTGTTTCCTTACAGTTAATTAACTGTTATCAATAACATCAATCTTTTAAAAATTAATATATCTGTTATAAATATGCCAACACTGAAGAATACTTATTTGCCTATTTTGCAGTATAATTAAATTTTGTTGGAGGCAAACTTCCCTAATTGTAACTTTGGGGCAATTTCTAATTTTTTTATGAATTTTTAATAAATCTGCTGGCAATAGCAATTTAGCTACAAGCTGCAGAATTGTATGGTACCTTCATCATGCTTCCATAATATACAAAAGACATGTTTGCCTGATATCAACACAAGACACCCTCTCATGATCTCATCCAATATCCTCCAAAGAGTTGTCATTCCTTACACTCAAATTTCATCCCAGCTTCAGACTCAGCTTTAGAAATGCCACAATTCATATCCAAACTAAGCAGCTCCATCTTATTAAGTATTTATCTTGAAATTAAAGAACACTTTCAGGTAATTGTCACTCCTTTACATTCAAACCATGGGAACACAATGAATTTTACAAGAAAATGCTGAACCTTTTTATTGTATTTACTTGGCGCAAATTGATACAAAGAAATCATAAATGGATACTTAATTGTTACCTTTTTGGTTAGGAAAAGAGTAAATTGATTTCATTGTCGCAGAATAACCAAAACATCATGAAAGCTTATCGAGCCTATCGAGTGATGAATCTGAATGAGCCGGATATGCAAGAGAGTGCCTCTCATCCAGCAGAATATAACATCCTAGGCTATCTCAACTTCTCAAGACACCTACTAGGACCTATTTCCTGATTCTTGCTGAGGGACTTTCAAAATATTAAGCCTGTTGTCAACAGAAGCTTAAACAAACCAAATGCACATGTTTATCAGATAGATATAACTATATTTTAAAGTTTTCACATGAATCATTTTCTATTTAAAGTTGCATGAGGTGTCATGAGATTGTCATGTCATCTGATAATTATATTGATATGTGTATTCAGTTACGGAATATGTACAAACAGGCCGACTACAAAATTTCCTAGCTGGCACCATCCTAGAGTCTAAATTCTCTAATATGAATGAACAGTCTGTCAACTAAAACTTCCATAAAATTAAAATAATTATCAATAATCTTTGGTGAAATATCTCTAAGAGAATCCAAAATTAAAATATAGCATTTTATGGTTTATCTTAGCACTTCTAGACTTCCTCAAATTGGAAAAAGTCAATGCCAAATTTTTGTGTATTCAATTTCAATTGATATTCTGATGACCAAGATGAGGATATATACTTATCTATTTTTTACATGGCTACTTTCATGAAACTAGCATATAACACAATGTCTTACTGAAATTAAAATGATAATAATCAAATAAATGAATAAATTAAGAAAATAAATAAATAATCAATTAAGTATTAATGTAGTAATTTAGTTCATTTATTTCTTGGAACTAAGCACTATAACAAACTGTACAATATATAATAATGCAGTTCACAAATGCAGGTATATTCTACTTTAAAAGCATGTATGGCAACAGTGACACTTACACCACATGATATTGTCTCGTCTGACGGAAACTTAAGAACGAACTTGCTCCCAGCCCTTTCCTCTGCGCCGTTCAGGGGTCGAACACGACACACAACCTTGATAGTCTCGTCCGAACCACCCGCGTGCATCGGCGGCTCAGCCATCGTAACTGAGATTCTCGAAGACTCTTATCAGACTGTTAATGCAATCTTAATTTCTAAAAAGAACTTATTATCAGGATTCCATAATTACCCGTGGATGTTATCGTTCAACTTATTATTCCGGTGAAGTGGAAACGGGACAGAAAAATGAAAATAACTGATCAAGCATGAAATATGGTGACTGATTTCACAACAAATGAATTTGTACAATGAATTCCAGTTCCTTTACTACCAACGACAACTTATCATCTATATCATTTACTCCATATTCGATATTTTTCCTGAATTCATCATTGAGAATTCTGCCTCCTTTCCACCATTTTCACGACAGAATTGTGGGAAATGACGTCATGATTCATTAATTGATCAATAAAATTAATATTTTATGCATTATGAGGTATACTTTCAGAGACCTGGCATTTTCAACACATAAAAATTATGCATATATCCGCAAAAATGTATAGAGGAAACAAATGATAAAAAGAGTTCTATATAGCCAACTAAATATATAATTTGTCCGATCCCAGTTACTTCCCCTATGCTTAGACACTAGAACAAACCGAGTTATCTCCCTTACAACAAGGCCCATATGCACAGGGAACACCCTCATATTTCGTTTGTAGCAGAGACTTAGAATAGTATGTTATATATGTCTCTGTTTGTAGCAAGTATTTCAATAAATAACTTAAATTGTGCCGTGTTGCAAATATGATGGCATCATGTAATCATGGTTTATTTTGTAGATGAAATGAGATAAAAAAAAAATACTTTGGAACATTCGAATAGTAAATTTATGGAGAAATAAGATCTAAATACCTACTAAATAGGCACTTTTTGCTTTTAAATATATAATTATCTGAAAAATGCATTTGATAATAATTGTTATTCTTCTATCTTTCAATCATGCAACAGACCTTTATATTAAATAATATCTTAAGCATTTATACAGATTGAATTGCAATTAAGATTAACAATTAATCCAATGTTGATCCAACTTTGTCTCTTGAACGAATACATTCCCACATCAGCATCAAGTAAACTGTCTAGTCTAGGTCAAGCACTAATAAAAATGCACAACCTTTTTTTCTGTTGCTAATAGTGAATAAAACAAGTTAACTCTCTCTCTTTTTTTTTTGTTTTTTGGTTGAAGAAAGACTTTCAACAAAAACTTCCAAAATTCTAACAGATTTTTTTAGTTGGGGAGTTCAATGCAATGACTTCAACTAAAAATGGTATAAGCAAATACCTAAATGCCATAAACTGCTGTTTATATTTGAAAAGATTAAGTAAATGATTTAGTCTGAATAGTTATGTGGCCAATTCTACATCAGGCCCCATGGTGTGATGTTGATTAGATACCCCAATAAAACCACAGGCAGCACAACATGCCAAACTATGATGGGATCTAATGCCTTTAAGAGTTAAAGTGTCAGATAGTTGAAATTATTCAGATCTTAAAATTCATTAGTTAACTTTAGCTTAATTATGTTAAATATAGAAACAAAGTTGAGTCGCTTGAGTTGAGTTGCAGAACTAGTATTAAATTAAGGTCAGAAGAAGAGCCCCTTCTCAGAACCTTCAACCTCCTGAGTGCAAACAAGTATATGTTAGCAAAATACACCCCCCCACACACACACACACACACAAACCATAAAAATTCATCAATTATACAATGGACACATAAGGAGGCTGTAACTTTAATTTACAATTGGCACATACAAATGTTTTAAGGCCATAACTGCTGTGCATATTCAGCAAAATTAAAAAAATTCCCCAGTCAGGATAGATACATGGCCAGTCTTATCAGGCCCCATGGTGTGATGTTGATAAGATTGTCTAATATCCCCAATAAACCCACAACATGCAAAAATGCCTGGCCCCCAGTTTAAACTGTCAGATTTGTCCAGATTTGTCAGATCTAATAATTCATTAGTTAAGTTAAAACTTATTTACTTAAGCTTGGCTTATAGAGAAACTTTTGAGTCAAATTCCTGAGCAGAACCAATACTTGGTGTCTAATTAAGGTCAGAAGAAAAATCCCTTCTGAAGCTCAAACCTACAACCTCCTGAGTATAAAACAGACACTATAACAAGAATGGACAAGTAATTTATTAAGCTGTTCTCATAAAATTTAGTTAAATTAAAGGTAAATGCTTTCCAAAAGTCTTTATATAGTCCTAAAAAATGTGCAATTTCTACAAATATCCCGGTTGTAGATTTTCCGGGGATGACTTACAGAAACCCTGGAAAATCCAGGGAAACCAAGGAAAAACCCTGGAATTTCATGTGAAAATGCGGAAAGGTTGGACAATGTCCAGCCATTATTCAAAATATTAGAAAATAATGTGGAATAAATCCCTGGAAACCCTGGAATAATACCCTGGAATGTTGAACATTGTCCAT
>JAULCC010348664.1:0-19614 GCA_032358795.1 Nuttallia obscurata | reverse complement strand
CCCCCACGTGTATCGGTGCTATACACTGGGCACGTTAAAGAACCATAGTTCTCTACAGAAGAGTTCTGTGTATCCGCATAGCAATTATTGTTGTCATCACGCTCGTCTTAAATTTCACAATTCTGCAGTTTGTTTTAACTTTAGTTCATTGATCTCAGACATTTGGCTAAATTTAAAAAGAGGTTTAGTTATCAAAACTATGTCGACAGACCTTTCGGCAATCGATCTAGATCAACATCTTGGTATGCCCGTTATTATAATGAGGGTCGATAAGAATATTATTTAACCTTCATCTTGGAACAGACTGACAGAAAATACTAATAAAGGTAAAAGTATTGTTGTTTTTTTGTTTAAAAAATCAAAAATCTTACTTAGTTGTGCAAGAACAATCTTTCCATATTATCTTCAAATTGCTCAAGTCTCATTGACATCTCTCGAGAGAGTGCCTCGATACCCACCTGGCTAACATCATCAAATAAAGAAAACGTCCGCAAAACATGGAGACAAACAACATATATCAAACACAAACAACAGCCGTCAATATGTTGTCAACGTTTGCTTTTGTTTTTATTGCTAATAGTTAGGATATTGCAATATTATTAGCACAGTCGTAGGATTTATGGCGCTTTTATCAAACCCCATAGACTATCTTCGACGTTTTTAAAGCCCATCGGAACGAGACGTTGCGGCCAAACATCGGGGAAACAACATCAGGGTTGTTTTCATTCCCTCTTCCTGCATAGACCAGCTACAGCCGTTAGACACCATACCGAATAAACTTTTTTAGGACGAGTTAAAATCTCAGTTCTAAAAGTATTATTCTGTCCGTGTGGCCGAAATTATCAAACACAATCAAGTTGTGGAGGAAACATACTGAAGAACAATTGCAATCACAAACCATTGCACGCACGCTGGATGACAAGAGTTCATGAGGCACTTTCAAATGAGAACGACATCATTGTGGAATTTATGGTGTAGATCTGAATCATAGAAGACTGTGAGGACTCGATTTAGATCTAGATCTAGCTGATGATTATTCATGCACAAACACACCTGCTAGACTATTTTTGCATATGTTTCTGTAAAACTGATATTATCTCATGTTATGCTGAATAGATCTAGTTATTTCCCTGATCGCTACGCTGGAATATGAAATCAGTAGTATCCAAGGATAACGACCAGGGGAGGTTAGTGCGGATAGATTCGAGTTGCGGATTTGTACGGTGTTATAGTACTTTTCACACCACGTGTCTCAGCTGACGCTAAGAAACTGACAGAAAAGCACCAAGATAAACTGTAATGAGGCTGGTAAATCAAAACATGTTCAGTATTTATAAATTATGTGTTGCACATATACACTGTATAGCTACTTGAGTGCTTAGTAGTAAAGTTTATTGATAATAGCTTGATTTGCATTTCAGTTTTCGCCCGGTAAGGCTTTTATATATTTTAGGTATTTATTTACGCTGGCTGATTTTTTGCAGTTCTTATAAAAACGCGAAAAACACGAAAATTTCCAAACCGCGAATTTTTACCACTTAATCTGTAAATATGTTGCCATTCAGAGGATACAAGGTGAAAAAAGATGTCGTGTCTACTTACATGTACAAGCCTTCTTGCAAAAACCTCTATGTGCAGTACATATAAGTCACAATTCAAGATGCTCTCAAGATTGTTAGTGGAAGGAGATATATTTACTAACAAATGTATTACTTTTTATATATCTGCAACCGTTACAGTTTGTTAATTGGGAATATGTTGATGATGTATCATTAGATATGACTTCAATTGATAATAGAAATCAGTACATACAATGAATAACTGTAATCATTTCTGATAGTGAACAGTCTTCATATATTTTTGTTATTATATCCAACAAGCTTTCGGAAGGTCGGTGGCTTTACTCAGGGTCTCTTATAGTATAATAGTAGAAAATTGCACCTTGCTGTAAAGTCTAAACAATTCTTAAGAACGTTTTGTGAATAAGAGACTTCTACATAAACGTTAAACCGACTGGTCAGTATTTTACTGACACCAGTGTTTCATGTAAACCCCGGCAATTGCAACGCTCATTTATTTTCTGTTTTAATCATGAAATATTATGTATTGAATGAGTCATTTTTCTACGTTTATCATTCACGTAACTTATCATTTTTTTCGCACAATTGTGAAACTGTTGAGATGTTGTGAACAGCTTTGAACATGACAAATATTTAAAAGCTGCATCCCATTATTCGTAGAAATATGTGCATAAAGCATCTCATTATCCCATTATATAATAGTGCATTCAAAGGCTTCGTTACAGTGTTCTTAATGCACGTTTTATTATCACTTTTTGATCGATGCCCATGTAATAAAGAAAGATAATGATACCAAAGGTGTTTCATAGTATGTTAGATTTATCTGCCCTTCTGTAGCTTCTATATCACAACAGTTTTTTGTAGGATTATACTATGACGTGGTGTCTCATTATTTACATGGAAGATATATGTTTGCAAAATAACTGATAAAATTCAACAGCTGGCTATATAGCAGTTAAACGTAAGTTGAACGGGAGAAAAAGAAACACTCAATCATTGCTTTAAAATTGAGTGAACTTTAATCATAAACAATAGAAGGAATAACGTGCTTCAGGAAATAAGACAATATCAAGGAGACTGTTTTGTAGTGCAACATTAAAATTAGCATTTTTAAAGTACCTTGTACAATTCTGATCCAGCAAAATCATATTTTATTGCTTTCGTGGGTTATACAAGCATATATGCAAAATAAGACAAACGAAAGCAAAGGGGTGGGTCACAAGTTATAACAACATTAGTTACCACCCGCCCCTTAATAGCAAAACAATGTTATATACTTACAGCAAACACTGCGCTTTCACAAAATTTACATAAATCGTTAAGCTTAATTAGAATTTAATGAAGTTGAAAAGGTAAGTCGACAATGAAGAAGGCACTGTAAAGATATGACGACAGTTAAGCAACACAGGTGATGATGGAAGCATCATTGAAGACGTAGAAAGCAGAATAGTCAAAGGTTTGACCTACGAGTGCATAAGCTCATCATGAACCAAGGTTTGTGATGATGCGTTTTGGATAGAAAATTATTGTGCTAGTGTGGTTCTGGTGAAAGTTATTTCCAAGAACAAGCAAGACACAAAGAAATAAACGTATGCACTGATCAACGGCCAGAGAAACAGATCAAAACAGGTTCAGAGGATACAGAAGCCAAGAGGTAAAAGTCTTTTGAACGAGAAAATGATTATCAAAAAAGTACGGAAAGAAACATATGAGAAGGAATTAAAGTGTATTCTTAGTGGCTGGCCATTTTCCAACAACAGCTTAGTGGTCAGTCTACACTCTACATAGACGAAGAGTATGACGTACGATTATGGTCATATGCGCTATCTCAGCATCATAGATAAATAGTTAAGTATGTCACTCAAATAATTATGTATCATACTCAAATAAGTGAAGATGTTGAAACGTTATGTATCCTACTTCAATAAAAGAATTGTATACATCGTTGTATTTATGAACTCAGGTTTGCGTCCATATAATAAACTATCATACTAGATTGTTATTTTAAGCCACCAATGAAATGGCTCTTACATACCTGCTTACGTGCCATCAAGTATTCGGCAACATTTCTTAAGTAAACTGTAGGGCGTTAAAAATTGTAGTTTGAATTGCTTAACAAGAACACTTGTAATATAGGTAAATTTATTTAAAACATTGGCTTGGTTAGGGCTCGACTATTTAAGTAAACTGCAATTGTAAGACAATTCTTTCATTAAGGGATCGTTCATTAAAGCCAAGACACATGTATTTTAGTTAATATAGAGTTCCCTATGGAAAAAATAAGTCGATGTTGTTAACAAAATCAGATCTCGGACTAAAACATAACAATGCTGAGTATTATTAAAGGTAATTGACATTGGTTATTAAAATATGGGAGGTGTGGGAAAGGCTTTCAGAATATTAACGAAAAGATACGTGATTTGCGTCATGGATATGGTAGTTGTGGAATGGACTTTGGGAATACTAACGAATAGACATGTGATATTGGTCGTGCATAAAGTAGGTGTAGGATTGACACGTGACTTTTTGAATAGTAACGCAAATGTAAGAAGTGTTTTCGAGTCAGTGTAAATAAATTGCATGTGAACATTTTTTTATTAGCTAATTTGTTACGTTATTTATCTCTATTTCTATAGCTGTTTCACTAAATGCACCCATGAATAAAGATTAATAAGTGCTTCATGAATTTTGATTATGCAAATACGTTCAAAGATCTGTTTTAATATCGCAGAAAAGAAAGATATCTGGTAATAGTCGACAATGAAGATGTATTGAAGAATAATCATGCTGCTTAGCAACCTTATTGGGAAAGCTGTTGAAATATTTCACGACGGAGTTTGGCAATCTATCCAGAGTCACTAAACGATATGGTAGAAACAAAGTCATATGGATCATTATCTAAGCCTAGATGCGTCGATTGCATCTGTGAAAATCAAAGTCAAGGCGAAATCGGAGAGAAAAGACTTCTGCTGAGGCAAGAAGAAGCTCTACACGAAAAAGTAGTCTTCTTCAATTACACAAGCTATTAAAGAAAGCGTTATAAAATTCAGGCAGATATTTAAATGTTACAGGAAACACATTTTATGCTGAAGCTGAGGCTGAAATTTCTGTACATACAAAGAACGTAATAGTGTTGAACAATGCCTGCTTAACAATCAGGAGCTGCTAAATAATGTTGCGAAAACCAACATAAAGAAAAGGGTTATTCAATAACATAAGGTGATCAAACTGATATATTTAATATGTAATGATACATGAAAAGTATTAACCAAATCATGAATCGTTACCAAGAAAGACTGAACCTCGAAATATATCGTAAGAACTCTATATTGTACTTCGCCAAACACCGATGAATCATAAAGCCGAAGAGTATATAAAAGTCCACGCTGATAGTGCTTAATCAAAAAGGACCTGTTGTTCTAAAGAATGTCTTTACTCAGTGGCTTACCTGAAAGTGAGTTATTCAAGGCTGGATTTATCCAAGTAACCCAAGACATTTGGGCTTTAGCTGAAGTAAAATTGAGGTTGTTGATTAAGTAATATGAAGCGGAGTCTTCTAACACGCTGTCAGCATAAAGGCAGTCAATGTTGCGCTTGAGAAGACATTATTGGAAGAAAAGAAAACACGAGAATTTAACAATGTAGGAGATAGTGGAAACATCCTTGAAGACACAGAGAGCATATTCGACCAGATTTAAACGCCAAAAGTGGTGTATACATGTAAACAGTAACAAAAGCTGTTCGAAATAGACCGCTTATCAGTAGAAAGTTTAAATGCAATGCACCAAGTAGTTGTTGGGACACACACTTAACGTAGCTTTACACAAAACTTAGCCAGAATGTTGAAGTAAAAACACGGCAATAAATTGCATTAAATGTAGTCAGAGTAAGCTCACTTAATAGTGTACATATGTGTGGGGTAGGGAAGCCTTGTAGAACGTTCCAATACAATGCATTATGCAGTAACCGAGAAATGGACTCTTAATGTAGTTGCACGCAAAACTGTAACCAGAACTTCTAAGACAAGAGAGGTCTATAATTTGGAATAAATGCATAACAGATTTACGTTACTCAGTTATTTGCATAGGTGTAACACTTGTGATGTCTTGTAGAAAGTTTAAATGCAACAGACGTAGTTACTGAGTTATGGACTTTTAATGTAACTGCACGTTATACCTTAACTAGAATATCAAAGCCAAAAACGGCCACGATGTGCAATAAATGCAGGTCAGAGCTGTAACAGTGCTTTTAGACATATTATTGATGGTTTGTATGTCTTGTAAAATATTTCAATGCAGTACACTGAGCTATTGTGTAATATTATTTGGTTGCACGCAAAATCAGGTGTACCACCAACGCCGACGCCAGGGATTCTAAAAGGTTCACATAGAGCTATGAAATTACAAGCTTTTGAGGAAAGCTATGCCAGTATGAAATTTTATCTTTGTGTATAACTGATATCCTTTAAAAATGCTAAAATTATTTAAACTGAATTGTTTGGAACATATCTTTCGTTGATGTTAATCGAAAATATAGTTTTCGATATGACTTATAATTTATGCAAGCAATAACAAATGCTGTGCAATGAAAGATTCTTGACAAGGAAAACACTCTAGTTAGAAATCTCTTTTTAATGGAATCACTGAGAGAATGCCTGTCATACATATAACTAGTCTACCACTAACAGAGTCAGAAATAAATTACGTCAAGATAAAATGCATGCATTAGGTTAATCACGTAGATTCAGATAATCGTAGTCACGAATGAACAGTGAACACATATGTATATATGTAGCATGCCGCAACAATAATTGTACAGCACACTTGCCAAGATGATAGAATCTCACATGCAGGATGCAACAGATGAGAACGGTGATATCTCACTAAGTAGAAAATAGCTTTTCAAACACAACAAAAAGTTTGAAGTATAACTAAGTGATGTCAATAGCCAGACATGCGCGTTCCTTTTCTGACAGGTTTTGCTAAGTAGTAAATATACACTAATAGTTGAAAATATATCGAAAGTGTGTGCTTGAAACACCGTACAAGTATCAACTATCCACTACAAATAAACGAAAGTTGTGTTATATTTGTTTTGGATACGAGCTTTTAAGTGTATCGTTGGCTAGCAGCGATATCTAGTTTTCTATTTCAACTCCCCTTTCTGTCAGATAAACCCTTTAAAACTGAAGATAAATGTGTTTGTTTTGACCAAACAAAGCAATACAAGTATAAAAAATGACAGCAAATGAAAGTTTGAACCTATATAAAGCTTTATTATATGGCAATATCTGGATTTTGACATCAAAATCATTTGACAACAACCAGTTTATTTGATCTGTACAATTTAGATTGTTTAGTTGTAAAAGTAAATTGAGAAATCCTTGTCTACAAGAACAACAAAAAAACTTTTAGAATGGTTTTAAAACAAATTGACAGAACCATAGTTTGATACAACTAGTCAAACGATCTTTAGGTTTTATTTATAACATGAGAACAGGTATGTCCATGTTTGTTTAGTGGAAATAACATTCATAAAAGTATGTCAATGTGACATTATAAAGCTACTGTAAATTGGAAGATTTTGGCGTCGAGATATTTTGGCCACTTTTGCCCAAAATGCTGGTGTTATATATTGGCCGGTCTAATTTTGGTCCCCATAAATATGCGATCACGTGACCTATGTGTGAATGTATATATTTGTCAAATGCATGTTAATAAGATGATGTACTTTGTACAAGTCTGAATAAAAATATCTGTCTGTCTGTCTAATTTTGGCTATCTACCATTGAAGTGGCGAAAATTCAAATAACAAACTTATTTACACAAGCCTGTTAATTATCCACGAAACCACCGATATGCCGTGCCGATAATTCGGATGAATTTAATTTTTGGATCACTTTTGAAACGTACCGAAATATAATCAACATTCGCCGCAGTGTATCTGTCATATTCCTGATTGCATTAAAAAAGTAGTTCTCTTTGATATAGTAAATCAAAATAATCTCTTGAGTAAATAAATTTGTAGATATTTAATACCGAAAACATGCACACGAAGGAAACTTTCACGGCGGATATTGGTTCTAGCATTATATAGTACCTTTATTTCGGACCGATCATTTTTCGGATATGAAACGGTAAAGTAATGTCTGCATTTAATGCATATATGTTGGAACATAATTTCATAAGAGCAAGACATAAATTCAAGAAATAAACACAACACTGCTGAAATGGCACGAGTAAATGCCTGCTTTGGGTATAACACGTGTATAACGGCAAACGCACTAACAATACAACACACAATCATTAAACCAATTATCGATGTTTACCATCACTTAGGTTATTACATACACACATTCTGTATGTGTGGCGAATGTAACAGTGTGTAAACGACTGTTTGTTTCTCCCTCTATATATAGATCTATTTATTATTATCGTTTCTTCTCAATTAAATGAAATTTATACCAGCCACATACGTCTCCCAAATCAATATTTTGTCACGCTGATATATGTCTCTCATAAATCATAACTGTAAATGATCTGAGAATAAAAGATTGTTGTTGTTGTTGTTGTTTCTTCCAAGGCTTTTATTGGTGCGTTTAAAATATATTTTTGCCACTTGACATAGGTGGCAAAATAGGCCAATTATAAACCAAGGCCATAATAACCCAATTTACGGTATTTGTTAACCATTCAACCAATGACATCATGATTCACGTGTTCTCTTCGTCGCAATGTCGTTAATAAGCATCTAAGCAGGAATTCCTTTTACAATTACATTACTTTGTACACGTATATCAAGCTGAGCTATTAATCCTAGCCTGAAGACATCCACATTTCTCTTGGATAGTTTTACTAAGTTTAGTTTAGTTAACATATTGTTTAAGCTTTGTTATGCAAAAAGCCTAGCATGGCTTGTAGAGACCCTTTCGTTTCCATTTTGTTTGGTAAGCAATTGGTGTCGAATGAATAACAGCAGAAAACCTCCGAGTCTCAAATCATTTTTACAACACCACGGCGATCGTATATTTGCACTTTTACTTTTATCACGGTGTTAATATAGGAATTATCTGTATCCTGAAGAAATTGATGCCCTTTTTCGTGAAGGTGATGTTAAGAAACAATTTCTACCTTTTCATACACTTGTCACCTCGGCGAGGTTTGCATTTTTTTTAATATTAGGGTTTCCTAGCTATGTTATAAACCAAAGGAATACTATCATATCAGATAAAAGGATACTAATAATTAAGGAGATAACACGAGCGATGATGAGAGTTTGTGGCTGAAAGGAAGGATTGATGTAAGGGAAATGGGGATAATTATGTGATTATGCAGAAGAGGTAACAAGAAAATGTGAAAGAGATAGATAGCCTGCGGGAAAGCAATTACACTTATTAATTTAAAGAGTATGTATGGAGAATTTTATAATAGTAGAGAGTCTGTGTATGCACAGGAAGATTGTTCGAAAGAGAGATATTAATGATGTGTAGGGGTAGGATAGCAAAGAACAAAACATAAGAAAGGAGCAAGGTGAAAAAGAGGATAAATAAAGACATTGCCAGGCAAATATTCCCTATTCCTCTATACAACAATATTCGTGTTAAAGTTGGTTCTAAATGAGCATACATTATTGCACAGTTTAAGCTGTGTTCCCTTAACAAAACTAACATATTCAACATACTCGAAATAGGAAAACTAAAAGGCTTCACTTTTCAGGTCCTGTTTGGTACTTTTTATTATGTTTGCCTACAGATCTAGCACCTCAAGGCGACAGATTGATCACTCACTCGCGATACAGATAAATATCTCTCTCATACGTTCACGTACCTTTGTAAGTGAACATTGCTTTATAGTGTATTTATTACACTCTATTATATAACTGGAAAAAGAGATGAAAAAGTGCTTGAAATTATGGCTTACACATAAAGTAGATCGCTACTCGACGAAAAGGATCAATTATTTGCAAGTGAATGGGTAAATTTCATACTGAGACTACGTAACAGTAGCTACTGAAAGATGAGGCAGAACGTTTAACTTTTTCAAACCCACGAAGGCCTGAATAACAAAATTCTAGATTCTAAATTGTTTGCACTTCTCAAATTTCAGTCTGCACCAGCTTAGCGACATATCGAACAATGCATAAATTTGAAATTTAGCAGACAATAATTTTAATGTTGGCTCAAAAAGATTTTCACTGACGCAGATTTTATTTGGGTAATCGCGTTATCTAAATTGTACAAATTTATTACTGTAAATCAAACAGAAGGCATTATTTATTCGCAGTGGACGCATTCTTGATTATTATTTTAAGTTGAAACATTTGAGACATAGACAGTTTAATGATTAATCAGATATAAAAAGTTATCCTTCTCCTTTAAAACTCACATTCTCAACAAATGTCGATTCCATCGGGAGAAGTTTTGGCATGTCGGTAGCATCACGTTTAGAAGCTTTAACTACAACAGATATAATAGATAAAAGGAATTGCGTGTTGTCAACGAGATCGATTCAAGTTGACGTCTGGAAACGTAATATTTTATAGACCTAGTGTCTTTCTATGTCATACGATATCATATAGTAAGGACCACAATGGAAATAAGAGATTAGTTGTATTATTTTTGTGTTTACTTATCATGAAATGTTGATATGACATGGCTGATTAAAGCACATATGTTTGTTTATTGTATGTCTCAATTAAATCACCATGTAAATTGTACATTTTATGATTAAATAAATATAACTATCTATATCACGTGTACAAAATTGTTGAGTAAATTAAGGACAAGACACTATTCCTTATCTTGTCTGTATAATTCTTGTGAGACGCTTTCTTGGTTCTTAAACGAACTTGATATAATGTTATGTGATGTTTAATTAGATGTGAAAGGACATGCTACTTCTTTGATATCTACATTATCAACAAATGCCGATTACATCAGGAGAAATGTCAGCATGTGCACTACCCTCAGCTTTTATATGTTTACAGCAATATAGAAACACATACGATATATTGTCAACGATATTGGTCCACGATGACTATTGGAAACGTATGTCTGCAATGGATTATTCAGAAATCCAATCGGAGATTCGTCAGAATCTTTTCAACATCTGATATACATAGATATTGGGGAACATGATTTAAAGATCAATGCGTGTATCCTCTTTAATCGTCGAAACACATATTTGAAAAAGTCACACCTTTTCCTTACAGACAAAACAGTGTCAGAAAATAATATATGAACAACAGTTATATTTGTAAGACATATTTTATTACATAAAAGTTCAATCTTAAAAGGCAAACACTAAATTGAGCGAAGAGATAAAACATAAGCAATACCGAAAACTTCAATATTTCAGCAAAACCGTTGTACAAAATATGTTTTTTAAAATTGCCGTTTTCATTATCTAGAAATTACTAAACAAACTTTTGTCCTTGCTGTAGAGTATAGTGTTGTCAATGGGATGTGTGTTCTTGTTAGTTAATCGGAGTTTTCCTGTCATTAAAAATACTATTCAGATTATATGAACACTTCTCAATTGATATGAATTTCTTAATAGTTCAGTCTATTCGCTATCGTATAATTGACAGCTAATATGTAATAAAATATGTATTGTTTATTTAGTGATTTTAAATGATAACGCTAACTAACTCATTATATGCACTATTATTTAGCTTTTTTCACCATGTAATAGATGATTCATGTCCGAATGGTTTGATCATCATGTTGCACATAAAGTTTTAGATATATGAGTAAGTAAGTCTTATCGATCAATAATCCTTATTTCAGTGAAAATAGTTCACATCATCAAAGGATAAAAAATCTAAAAGCTAACAAACTGAATACTTAACTAGTGCGTAACATATACATGTATTTTATGTTGCCATCGCTTTATCCTTAACCTTCGCTATAAGAAACAACATGTATACAAATTAGTTTATTAAAGCAGAGGAGTACTGATACGGCAACTGTGTTTGAATACATGTTCTAAATATGTATATTTCATATTATTCTTTGTGCACAAATCCCATAAAGGTGGCGAAGACCATCATCATGGCTGATGCAGTGGCTTGGCTCCCTCCACTCTTGCTACAACCGACACAGACTGCTACTGTCGTTGTTCCTGTAAGTTTTCCGGTGTCCTCCGCCTGTACAGTCAGATTAAATGTTGTTTGCTGTTTTACTGTAACAACTTTGTTTGTGGTTATCTTGCCACTAGCGGTGTCAGCAATGGCAAAGTTATTGTCGGCATTTCCCCCTGAAAAGGTAATACAACTTTTATTGTATAGATAGCTCGCGGTAGCTTCATTAGTATGCAATGCTTAAATGCTGAATTCAAAAAATGCTACAACAGGCACTTTTGAGTTGACTTTTAATGTCATATAGTGTCATGTGGAGCTTAAGACTACAGGATTTCAAGAAATATTAGGGGATTGACACTGCCGTACAAAAGGAGTTAAGCAATTCGTTTTAAATAAAATTGTAAAAGTATAAACCGTCCTCTAACTGGTTGTTTGATTAAACAATATCTGCGCTTTTATGTTTGAAAACACCAAGAAATATTGATAATCATTTATTGCTGTTTAAATTACGTGTATATGCATCAAAAAAGGATTTGGTCAGGATTCGAAATGTTTTATTTGCTGTATAGTTTTACATCGAGTGCTGCAGCATAGATTGCTTTGTTTATAGCGAGCGAAGTTTAACATTTTTTTAATTCATGCATTTGTTACGAACACGACGTGTTAATCAATTGGATTTACACACACTTAATGTTTATATTGAAACTTTCGCCAACATATTTTCAGCTAACTTGTAAAATATTCAAACAAATGTGAAGAGTGCACCTCAAGTTCGAATCGGACTGTGCAGTTAAGATTTATAGGGCATGTGAGTTGCAAGATTGTGTATCTTACTAGTGTATTTCCATGGAATCAGTAAGTGAAAAGGTATTAAGCTTTATTGTATTCTAAAATTAACATTTTCATGTCACAAAATGTTTAAAGCGATGCTGCTACTAAAGTCACATCATTATCACGATAGTAATTAAACTGTGTTTTGCTCTTTTGTTCAGGCTTCTCGCAGCCATTTTTATGTCAGTTACCAAGGTGAATGAAATTTGTTTTGATCAGACTTAAAAACATTGATCAATAAAAATGTGAATACATCTTATTATCTTCATGAGTTGCAGCATTTTTTTCTCAGATTCATATAAGAAATCGCCGTTGTTAACGAATTATTAGGTTCAGCGTAAGTATTCTAAATCGTTCGTAAATGAATTACATGAGTGCATTACAAACATGTTGTATGAGTGAATGCAACTATTCAGATTCTACGGTCATATATGTACATTTATGTAATATGAAGTCTTCAAAAATAGAACATATAGCAGTAGTACGAAGATCGATAAAAGGGTGACAATTAAGTCCACTGGGCAGGGTGCTAATGGAATTGTATTTTGTTCTGTGTTATAAACAATTGCTTTATATGCCCATGTCACTAAAAGACAACTTTTACTCACTTACTATCTATACTATTAAATATACGAACTAATTTTTGTAGTCGATTTGGTGACCTTACGGTGTATTGTCTGACCAAAGTAACTTATCATACATTAAGAATGCGTATTGAAATTGTATAGTTTTCTCTCAGATACCTACGAAATCCAGTAGTTTGGACAAAATTCAGGGGAATCCGTAAAATTCTAAAATGGGAAAATCTATAATTATAAATCGTGATATTTCATACTCAGGTACCGCTCCCCGGTTATTTTCTCTTTGTTGTTGGTACCATTGGGACGTTTTGCGCTCACATGAAAAAAGCATGGCAGCGCACGCCACTAACACGTGTAGAGAAGTAAATGCACGTGTTAGGCATGACTTCTCGCTGTTGTAATTTTTTTCATTTTTTTTAAAGTCACGTGCCTCTTCTAAAGGTCTAGATTTATTCGAGAGTTTTACACTCCATTTGAAAAATACCGATATTACAGGTTTGTTCTTTTAAAATGTCTCTTTAGTGGAATAATTGCGTTTGAAATAATCGCAAAAATAAATTTTAAAAAACCGTATCGATTCGCGCTTGCACCATTCCCATTCGATACCATAATATCTGTGGGCATGAATATAGAATGTATAGTCTATATTTCTGCTTTAGGCAACAATAAAACGAGGCGGACTGAAAAATTGACCTGTAGAGCGATCAAACATACGAATTTTTCTAAACTAAAAGCAGGGCACTTCAGTTGGTATGGATTTGGGCCGATTAATGTCGTTATTTAGTTTTACGTAAAATTTCTAAAATGTAAATGGCACGGAACCTTTAACGACAGCTTGCACGCAGGAAGTTTGTTTTGTTTCCTTACGATCGTTCTTTCTTGACTACAGTCGTAGTTTTCAAGAACTTTTTTTCGCGTTTTCTTTTTCTGGCGAACAAAATGCTTAAAATGTGCGCTTATCCTTCTACCTTATACACCCGAGGATCCGAGGAATTAGCCGAGGAGTCACGTTTAGTAAGAATAAAAAAGAAAACCGTATGTATCGGCTACGGGTTTAAGTGTGGAGTTATCACAACCTTGCTCTTATTGTTAATGTCATAAATTATTATGTTGGGTTTGTTTTGTTTATCTGATTTTTTGGAAAATAGACGATTACCTATTCAAACCTTTAACGATTTACGTATTATTATGGTACCTTTTTGAATAATGTAATGATGTCGAGGCACCGGTTAGTTTATTTCTGTTAACATCTTACTACATTGTGGGAAGGCGAAATAGCTCAATCATTTCCGTTCTTGCTTCCAACACCCTGGTTATATGGTTACATGTAGCCACGGTTTCAAGACTCGATTTTTTCTTATTTGGAACAACAGCGTATATCAAACATGCAGTAGTATTTTGAGATGACTTTAATCCATAGATAAATTATAATAAACATAGTCGAAGAAAAACTGCCTGGTCAGACATGTGACACTTCAGAGATTCAGCTCAATTCAAAGTGTTGTTTTTGTTTTAATTTCAAACAGGAATGTAGAACACATGTATTTTACATTCCTGTTCCAAACAATTTTCAAATACTATTTGGTAAGTTTATAGACATTAAATTGTTGCAAGGACTGTAAAATTGTCTATTATCTCAGATTCTTGTGAACTGAGATATCCGCGCTTGCGCAGCAGGTCGTATTCTAGTCATACGTTTAATACACAGAGTGTGAAATCGCTAGAGTCTTGTGCAAAAGTATGAGTGCGTATTTTCACTTGTTTTAAACACCTGCAGTAGCCGTTCATATTTTCACTACAAACTGTTGTACTCTACCATCCTATTCTGAAGCAAGCGTGTGAGTAATTTTAATAGCATACACTACAGGACCCCGTTGACACAAGCCATAGACAATTTGTCTGCACCCGCTAGCATACACTACCGGACCCCGTTGACACAGGTCGTAGAGACAATTTGTCTGCACCCACAAGCATACACTACATGAACCTGTTAACACAGGACACGCACAGTTTATCGGAACCCTAAAGTGCAAACGCCTGCTATCGACACATTCTCAATACATTATCTGGTATCTGTCTTTAGGGCGAAATGGCACTAGCATATTTTTATGCTGATTATGATCCGTTGGGACACATATCATGATTATAACACACGGGCTAGCCTGGAAGGTGTCCAAGTATATTTAGTTAATGCGTATCCGATAAGCCGGCAGAGTTAACGTCAAACCGATAAACATCACGTTGTCTTTTGTACGCGTCAACCGAATGATTTGCAAACTCGTTTTCGAGAATGACCAAAAGAGTTTTTTGGTTAATCGAGTGGTTTCAATTGATTAGTTTGTTTATGCTGTGAATAAAGGTCATTTATTAATATGTGGTAGATGTTTGGCCATCTGCTATTGCGGTCAGGTAACTACAGTTATTTGCACAACTCGCCAACGGTCCAATTTCATGTAAACCGTCTTCCATATTGATGTATCAGTCAACAATCTAAATAATTGTATCATATACATTTTAACATTGGACAAAGGCTAGTTATCAACGTCATAAATGTCTTTTAAATAGGAAATATACGATAACCCGATACGAACGTGTGTAAGGTCTGGTACTGATTTCCACAGACTCTACATGACGCGTGCGTATATGTTTACAAGCTTTGCCATAAAATATATTTAAATCTGACGTTATTATAAACTTATTATTATGACCTTGTATCAAGTCTATTGTCGATATAACAATATACGTATCTATTCAGTGTGCTGACTTCAAGTTTCCAAGTTTTAGATACACATTTTGATAGCCGTTTCATGTATCATTTAAGATCGCTAATCCTTACTAGGCGTTCGAAGTAATGTACTTCGGAGATCGCATTTCTCTCTTTCATTTTTTGTAAATTGTGTCAAGATATCTTGCATACAATACCTTCTTGTTTTAGGATTGACTTAAGCACTCGCTTCTCTAAGCAATATCCTGTCCTCTAAATAGCATCACAAAATAAAATTACTATGACTTTTTACCCGAAACAATTACCTGTTTTAGACAGAAGCAACTGTTCTTCAATATTTCATAGGAAAGATATAAATAACTAAACTTACTGTTCTGTCGCCGAGATTTTCCACAGAACACTGCAATGTGGCTGTTTGTCCGACATTAAATGTAACGTTGTTTGGTTGAGGTATAAAGTATGTTGGTCCGGCATCATAATCATAGTAGTCCTCGTAAGCTAAAGGATAAAAAATACAACATTATCGGATGATTTATAAAGCCAAGAGATACAACGACAACATAGAAATTATGACACCTCCATAATTGTTTGATTAATATCCATATTTTTGAGCTCAGTTTATATGGATACGTATCATGCTTTAAGAGTGTTACAATACTAGACTGATCTTTTTATTCGCTGAGTGAATATTGTCTGACTTCATGTTTACTTTATTTGCTCACCTCCTTTCTTCTTTACATGTTTTAAGTTTGAAACTTTAAGTCTTCATCTTAGACTTAAGCAACAACAACAAAAGACAAAACCAAAATATAAGCTGTAGAGATCGACTTGAAATAGTATGACGACGTAACATTTGACATCAATCATTATTTGTTGCAATGCTATCTCTTTTCAATTACAGAAAAGATGTATAATATATAAGCAACTATATGTATCTTTAAGTTGAAAAACAATCTATGCAATTAAAGAACAAGAAATCGTATGTAGAACAAATTTAATTTCCCAAGAGGCTTAAAATGCTATCTCTTCACATCAATATAAATTACAGTTCAAGGCACAAAATGTTCAAAGAATAAAACAATATAATTACTTTAACAACCTAAATAGCTTTTTGCTGAACATTTGGACTGACCCGGAAAAAAATTCTTTTTAAGAAGAGCAATATATGACGTTTACGCAAACGCAGGCACACATAGTGCATGACGTAGCATAAGTTCTATGCAGCATGAAACAATTTGTCATGCTTATTGTCATGTAGATATATAACATTAACCTTATTTTATACGTTTTGCTACGCTTCGCATATTTTAACTGATCAATTCACGTTCAAAGTTCACAATTACGTGTATTTCGTTTATTCTTATATTCAAATGTACCATTAGAGCCGGTCTGTAAACACCTTACATGTTTTACTACGGAAGAATAACGGAACATTGCATATACAGACTAAAACACACATTCACATACACACATGTACAAATGTAAATTATTTTATTAACCTTTGAGATAAATATTGCTTTATAACATTATCTAATTTTCAGTTAGTTAATTATGAAGTTATCTATAAGGTAACAAGAAATGTATTAATTGTTGAACTGTTGACTATATATATCAGTGTTAGTTACTTCTATTCTTTCGTTAAAATCGTTAGACAGTTAGTTTCAAGTGGTGTGTAGTAAAGCAGAAGAATGGCTTTACTTTTATTAGTTGAATTAATGTATTTGACGTCAATACATTTAAAATAGCATTTGTATTTATCGAAGTGTTCTTTTATAAGATGAGTAAAGAAATGATATTAACGGGTATCGCAAGATTTAGTGACGAGATAAATTAGCAGTCAAAAAGCTTGATCACTCAGCATGGTAAACATACTGTCATTTGTTTGGTACCTGTTGTCAGTAGCACCTTTCCTCACCAGATTACACTTATAAAAAGGTTTCACTTTCTTACTTTCATGTAATCCTTTCTCTGTCACAAATTTCAAATTTTGCATCGAATGTTCATCTAAAAGACTTAAACGATATGAAGATTCTATTAAGTCTACTTTATTCACTTTTTAAAAATCAAACTAGTGCTCTTTGTTATATAACGAAGAACATATTTTCCAATTTTGAATTTTAGCGAAAGACATTTTTATATTTTGCGCCGGCATATTTGAAGCGGCTCGAATATTAATTTAAGCAATATGTCAATGTAAAATTCATTAAACCGGAACTTGTTAAGCCTGGTTTATCTGTATTGTCGGTGTTCAGTATACACCTGTAACAAGCTCTTGTGAGCTGAATGCTTTAAATGATAAAATGTCATTAAAATATCAACAAAACGTACAAAAAAAACCAAAATTACCTTTCATAAATTTACATTCATATCTTACAACCATGTTTTCTTAAACAGTTGTTTGGTTATCGCTTAGTAAATGATATACTTAATGGCTGTTTTGTATTCAACGAAGATTGATGAACACTAAATTTGATGACGCTGTGATGTAGTGGATATGGTGTCCGCCTTGTGTTCTGGAAATTGCTGGTTCGAGCCACGAGAGGGGCCATTCTCCTGACTTTCATTCACACCTAAGTACTGGTTCTATTCAGGAAGCAGACTTTGCAAATGATCGAGCTTTAATAAAGTAGGATTAATCTATTCATATGCTGTAAGGATGGATCGACTTTCTTTGAACATTGTCTGCGTGCTGTTACCAATAAATGTATAATAAAGCGGCCCACACTAGCTAAGGACATACGGTATTGTTATCAATATTAAATTGCTTAATTTAAAAGTTCACAAAGTAAAACGATGTATCTTCACATCTACTGAAAACGAACACTATGTTTCATGTGAAGTATCAAGTTCTTTTTAATTGTCCCAGTTGATGGGAATTTTGAATAGATAATAATCTACATTCACGATACTATGAGAATGTTTTATATCATAATAAGGAGGATGGTAACTTTGATATTGTATCCAAACACCGAACTGCAACAAGCATTACGTGTAGAACTGATCAGAAATCGTCTGAATGTTCAGAGGATAATTTATTATGTAGCTGCATTGGCGAGAACAACCAGAAGATAGGAAACAATATCAATAAGTCATATGTTTTAAAACCATATCTTTAGTTGAAACATATTTTATTATCTCAAGTCATGCACAACATGGATAAACATACCATATCTTTGTTCCTTTATTAAAAGAAGAACGTTTAACTACTTAAGCGAAGAGATGTCTACTTGTCAATTGTTCATGTTAATAAATGAATGTTAAATCACAAATCCGTGTGAGGAGAAATCATTCATCATTTAAATAAACAAAAGAAACGTACTGAAATGACACTTCATGAAAGTTATTAAGAAGACTATTTATGGTTTACACGCATATTGCTATTTATTATATGACACAGAGAAATAAAACCAGATTGAATTCAATACAAAGTCTGCTTGCAAAAATGCAATTCGTGTTTGATATTGGTCGCCGCTAGCTTACTTTATTTAACTTTCAAAATAAACTGTAATGACGATTTCGACATCGAAAAGAAGCAATTTCATTAAATTAAAGAAATGAAATACTGCCAAAACAAAATAACAAATCTATCGACATAAGCCGTATAAGATAATAGCAAATACGATACGTTTTGAATATATACAGGTATCTATATATATATAAAATGTAATTTCTGAATTCATTCATTTTGTACAAATGTACCTATCTGTTTCTTACATTTTTTAAATAATATCATTTGTTCTATCAAACGATTTGTTTTTCCCCTGACGAAGGCTAACTGCCGAAAGCGATGGGGTATTTAAATTTCAACTATTTAGCT
>JAULCC010348331.1:0-11709 GCA_032358795.1 Nuttallia obscurata | reverse complement strand
CAATCATATGACATACCCTGTTTATGATCAAGCCTGAATTTCCATGCAGGGGATCATATGACCTTTATAAAGCAGAAAAATCAAGCTGTTATAATTTTTTCATTCTCTATCAATAAATTACCACTGTTCTGTTATAATTATATTCTAGTTTTATATGAGCTTGACTTCTCCCAAAAATATCAGACTACAAGGGTTCAAATGAATTTGAATTCAAATTGAAATATCCAAGTATTTATCAAGCATAGACACACATCTTATAAAAAGCTTGATGTTTTGGAGACTGAAGGTCTTTAAAATCATTTTATTTCTTTCTAGTACTGACAAGCATGGCATCATGTAACTACACTTGAAAGAGAAGCATGAGACAAATGAATACCAGACCAACAAAAAATTGTCACTGAGATTCTTCAGAGTCTGGTTAATTCAACTCAATATAACTTCATTTAGATCATATTTGTAGGAGGTATTTTTCTGTATAGAGTATTAAAAAGATGATTATGATTTATGACATTCCTGAAATTTTGGACCACAACACTGATCTATACTGAAGATTAGGGGGAGGGGGGAATAAATTAATGCTGTTTACCAAATTTCATGAAACACAGTCCATTTCCTGAGGAATATGGAACATGAATTGTACAATGAGAGAAAATGAATGACAAATAAAAAAATCTACGCAGTGTAAAAATAACATGCTCTATGTTACTGATTCACTGTAATACATATATGATATACAATAATTATCGGCCTCTCAGGAGGGGCAATAATGAGCGATCACATCAACCTACTTTTCTACAGTATTACCACTTAGGCCCCCATTTTACCAATGACTCTAAACACATGTAGCCGAAACTGTCTGAGACATATTCAATCACTTTCAATGTGAGTTACACTGAACTGAACAGAGAAGCACTTCAAAGTGCTAAAACTATATACCTGCCATTACACCAATTGTTTAGGCTTATTGATAGTAGAAACCTGTGCGCCTTGTTTCTTACAACATTCTTATGACAATAGCTTTAAACTGAACAAATACAGACAACTCAGTAATTATAGTATACTACAACAAAACAATCTGAAAAACAAAAATTGAATTTTTAACTCATAATAAAGTTCATGCAAAACCTAACTGAAGATAGTCATTCAAACCTTAAATCCATTTATAGCTCACTCACATCTTTACTTCTTAAACATAAAATTTATCTCTTTGGCTGCAAATAGAGAAGTCTGTAAAAAATTAAACTGTTGAAGACCCATTTTAGACTGAATTAAATGTACAGATCTGAGAAATTAACATTTCACTTTTAACATATTCAAACAAATTGTGACTTACATCACTATTCCAAATGATGAAGGAGCTTCAAAAAATCAGATTTGCATGGATTATTTCTAAACAACTTATTTTTAAAAAAATTCTGATCTTCTGATAGGATTGCTAAAAAGTCATAACTTACGTCTTAATTTGTGACTAAAGCAGAAGCTAAACACACAGGCAAAATAATTATACTGAACCTTTCTGCTGAGTTATAATGCCCACCTTGTGGCTGCAGCGTTTCTATGGTAACCAGAAAGTATTTTGTTTACTTAACATTTTGCCTCGTTTGCATGAAGACTTGCTTTCTATTGATGCATGTGTTATATATATCATCAATTAACAACCCATACCAGATAAAAGACAATTTGACCACAACTCTGAGTCTTGAGAAAAAACCATACTTCAACAATTGTTGCAAAACACCTGATTCAAGACTCAGGGTTCTAGGTCATAAAACTTTCTCAACTTTGAGCATAGTTGTTAAAGTTAGATAATTGAGATACACAGTTGGTAAGTAAATTAATGCAAAAAAGGGGTAAGTTACTAGCTAACAATAACATTAAAATGTATATATGGATCTGATTTGGTAAGAGTTGGACTTTACGGCACCGCAACACTGTATAGGTTATATGGCACCATTCAGGAAAAAAACTTGTTGGATCCACATCTCATTTACATCGAGATAAAAATACCGGGTATGGATTCAACAACTTCAAACCTGCTTGAGAATAAGAGATGCAGAATCTCTAGATTCAAGTTCACACCCTGTTAGTCCCCTCTTAGCTATGCAATGGTCCAAAATCTTGTGCTACATTGGCATGCCCCAGGCCCACATGGGGCTCTATATATTTTGAAGTTTATCAACAAGGTTACAGGCATTTTTCAGTTTAAGCATGGTTCTCAAATTCAAGTGGAATGAATCCTCCTCTTAATATAATGGTACACTGACTAGCTCTACATTTCAGAGAAGAAATAAACCCATGACAGAACTCAGCTAAATATTGTTGTTAGCATAACTTCACAAATTTAATGTCTTACTTTTAAATATCAGAAGATATTCAGATTATCCATGTTTCATAACAGACAACTCCAAAGCAGTGTTTGAAAAAGAATTTAAAACAAACTGTTCTCAAAACTGACTTGAAATCCAATGACAGTTACATCCACTTTTGCAATTCATCTGAGTTAGATTGATTTATGTACCTTAGATAATTTCCAGGTTTAATGTGTTTGGCAGTGAACTGTTAATAACAGACACTGACCCTGAAGCTCCTCTCATGTTTTGTTTAGGTTTACTGTCTTATATTGGTAACAACTTTTGTGCACCAGCTGTTGAGATTTTGATTTTGCTTTATACAGATTACTATGCAGTATTAACATTAAACAACTTTGTTCACCAGCTGCTGAGATTTTGATTTTGCTTTATTTAGATTACTTTGCAGTATTAGCATTAAACAACTTTGTTCACCAGTTATTTTTCTTTTGTTTTTGGAGAGAGAAGAATCATCAGGGTTCCAGATAAGGTGAGTATTTTGAGATATTTGGTTACTGTTTTCCAAGTTTTTCTACCAAACCTTATCCTGTGGGTACTCTTAGGAATCACCTCGATGAGGCTATTATGAAGAGTATGAAGATGAGGTTTGATGGAGAATCATGGAAAACAGACTTGATGAATTTGTTATACGCCTTCTATCTGGAGCTCTGATCATTACTATCAAATGGTTCAATACCATAATCAATATAAAAATTGATTTTTCATTTTGCTAATAGAAATGCAGTGATAAAATATAATTAGTTTCATTCAGATATCAGATAGGTACTGTTCTGGTCAGACAAATCAAATAGACAAATTGAAAGATTCAACTAAATTGTTTGCAGTCCCTTAGGTTCGTCATATTTCACTCATACCAATATTACTATATCCAACACAGTAGGAATCACTCTGTTATAAAATTCCCCCAGGAAAAATATCAGACAGATATCTGAACTCTGTGACCTTTCCCATCATGCTTCTGGAGCAGGAACTCATCTGGTAGTCATCTGCAGCTATTGGAAAACAAGCTGCCTGTTGTCAAAACTGTAATCAATTAATGATTTGTTCATAGTGGCTGGCAATGTTTTACCACCAGCTGCATAAATCTAAATTATTCCCTGTTGTAAATGACCCCTTTTTCAAAATTCAACAATTCAATCAAACAATCTAATATTATTCATAATACATATCTTATTAATGATAAGATTCAAAACTGCAAAGTTTGCTATAACTCCTATGCTCACTATACAACAATAGCAGACTGATCCTTAAAAAAATAAAAAGGGAGACAAAGGAAAGAAGAGAAGCAAATTACACATTTATTATAGTAAGAGTTTGGTTGGACTCCCCCCGCCCCCCCTCTCTGAGAAAATCGGCTGGATCCGTGCATGTCTGGCATTACTTTAAAGGATACAAAAAGGTATTTCCATACAAACTCTTCATTTGAAGAGTATACAGACACAGGAATCAATTAAAGTTTAAAAATTATGTATATGATTAAACAGTTCAGCCATATCTTCAAGACATTTATAACTCGGTAAAGGTATTGATCCACCGCGTGCAGCCATGACTCATTAGACAGTGTCACACTGGTACAAACAAAAAAAGAACCATGGCAATATAACACTTGCTGGTAAAACAAGTTGGCTGTCTCCAATCAGAATCCTCTCATCAATTTTGTCACTGTGGTGGGAGATAATTGCTGCTCTTTTACACTTGTTATTCATTGTCGCCAATTTTGGGGAAACAAGATAGAAATACAGTAATAATGTCTTTTTGAAGTAAGATTCTGAGGAATATAGATGAAATTTTTACGACACACAAAATCCATTATTAACTTTATATTAGACTTTTTCAATCTAACATATCTTATTCTTATGACAATGTTTTGTGGGGGGGTTTCTCTTTACGGCACAGTACTTTGTTGACTTAACTAAATAAGTCTAATCTGCGTCTCTTGTTTAAAATGCCAATTTGAATCAAACAGTTGGATACCTATTCAAAACATACTTCCTGCTTTTTTATCTTCCCCCTGACATAAGTTGAGAACATTTCTAAATTTAGCAATTTCTTTTCTCTGAAGGCGTAAGTCTTATACCAACTGATTATGAACAGATTTTTTAAATGTCATCAAATTAAGTTAGTTGTCATATACCTGTTATGTTAAATTTAGTCCATGAGTGTACTTAAGAACTAGGCAATTTTTTTCTTGTATAGAGAGGATTTCTGATGAGTTTCACGGTATATAAAATTTTATTTGACGAGTCCATGAATCTTTATAGGCGAGCCTCTGGCGAGCTTAATAAATGTTCCAGGATGAGTGTAATAAAGATTTATATACAGTGAAAAAGAATCTGATATTCTTTTTATCACATGACAATACAACAAGAGGTTAATAAGATTTTTCTTATTGATTTTGTGACGTCATCAGTTCTTATATGTAATGTGTTGATTGTATAAGAAAATACGTAATGATTAAATTACACAAGATATAAGCAACGTCATGTGATAAATTAAGATATTATTAAAAAATAGTTCAAATAGTTGTATTTGCTATACTAGGAATATTTGTTACAATTTCAAACACTGATAAGCCTTTGATTTACTTTTTATGTATTGATTAATTTAGTAATTAAAGAGTGGGATAATGGAATTAGATATAGTTAAGTTGTGTTTTGTTCAAACATTTTGGAACAATTCAGAACAAATAAATTTAATCCATGATTTTTACAAAAAAAATTTTTTTGTAAATAGTGTTTATTGTTCTTGTTAACTATACATATGTGTCCTTCTGATAAAGGTTAACCACTGAAGGAATTCTGTGAAAGTACAACCTGTTATCGCATACCAACCTTGACCTCCAAATGTTTATATAAAACAATTTGGTTCTGTTTTGTTGATGTATTCTCAGACCTTGATTTACAATTTCCGCTTCATCAGCAAAACATCATTTCGGATATATAACTTTCTCCTTATTTATACATGTAAAAACTTTTTTTTCCTCAATATATTTCTGTAATATTAACCTTAAAACTTGTATGTTCCCTTCAAATAACTTTAAAAAAAAACTTATTCCAGCACTTCACACTATAAATGTAATAGTCCGTTGATCTACTTAATCTAAAGCTGACTTTACGGAAATCCCCCGCCTCCCAATTCTGGTATTAATTATCCCTGTAAAGTAACCTGCTGACACAGTCATGAGTAGGGAGGTTAAGTAAGTGAAACAATCAATTCTGTGACAAATCTACAGAAATCAATAGTTCCTAGATATCCTGAGCTTTATGGAGGGCTAACAGCTATCACTAAACTATGATTGAACAGATTTGCTTGTTCAATGCCAATTTTCTGTCATGGATTCTTCTTTGTTTGAAATATGATCATATCATAAATCATAAAAGAGATGTTCTGTCTAAAAAAAGCCTGACCTGATATGTGGCCCTTTTGAGTCGTCAAAGCAGAGAACCAGACTTTTCTGCATTAAAATGTGGAGAGACTTTATCAAATTAAAATTTATGTGTGAAAACTATTTTACCTCGCATAACTGATTCATAAAGCAATACCTTTCAGCAAACAAAGTGTGTTAAGGTCCATCATACATGGTTAATCTAAATCACAAAACAAGACTAGGAAAAAAGTGCATCCTTCTTGAAAACAGGCCTCATCTAGACAAACATTCAGTCCAAAAACAGGCCTCATCCAGACAAACTTTCAGTCCAAAAACAGGCATTATCTTGACTATTATACAGTCAAAAAATTGGCATCATCTAGACAAACTTCAGTCCAAAAATAGGCTTCATTTAAACTAACATCCAGTTCTCAAAAGTTTTTGGATGCAGCTTCTACAATATGGCATACAAACTTATTGCAAAAAGTGATAACCAAGATAATAAATTCCAATTTATCAACACTATCCTCCACTGGCTACGTTTCTAAAGACCATTACATCATATGCTATATTTAGACTAAAAAGAAAATACTTCGGATAAGGGTTTTTGTTTTGTTTTGTTTGTTTGATTTACGTCACTTTCTGCCAGCTAGGGCTAATGGACATCCCAGAGATAGGGAAGAGGATACACAGAACTCTTCTGTAGAGAACTATGGTTCTTTAAAGTGCCCAGTATATAGCACTGATACACATGGGGGCTGAACCCCTGCCAGTCACTTAATCCTAACACTCACAAACCAGTCATAATGCTGACCCTAAATCCTGAGCATCAAGGAGGGAAGCCATTACTACCATTTTTAAAGTCTTTGGTATGACCCGGCCTGGGATAGAACCCGTGGCCTCCCACACCGAAAGCAGAAGCTCTACCACTTGAGCTAAACCGACGGTCTTCAGATAAAGGAGAAGCCAAATCTGACTGCTATGAAAATGTTCTTTCAGCAGACAGAATAGACCCTGATCAGGCAGCTCCTATACACTGGTTTAAAAACAATTATGGATAAAGAATGAATTTATTTACTTAGAGTTTCATCTTTTAAAAAGAACATACATCATCAAACAAGCAACCAGATAAATATCAATTTTGCTGAAACTTAATTTTCAATTGTAAAACAAGCCACCAGATAAAATAGTATTTTACTGATACTTAGTTTACAAATAGTAAAACAAAGGACCAGATAAAATAGCTATTTCGCTGATTCTATTTTTACTAACTGTAAAACAAGCAACCAGATAAAATAGCTATTTTGCTGATACTATTTTTACAATTGTAAATAAGAAAGCAGATACTTTGCTGATACTTAATTTACAAGTTGTAGATAAAGAAATACATAAAACAGAATTTTGCTGATACTAAATTTGCAAATCATAAATAAAGAAGCAGATGAAATAGCTATTTTGCTGATACTTGTAAAATACAAATCAAAATGGTCTAAACGAAATCTAAATTCAAACATGTTATAAAGACTGACTGAATACATACTTAACCATGTATATTTAATAAATTATTTTCTTCACATATGAACTAAAAAATTTCAAAATTATTAAGTACTAAACTAAACAATATATAAGTCACTCGGTCGCTGATGAAACAAAAAACTGTAACCAAAAAAAACATAATGCTGAAAATGAAAGCAAACAGAGTATACCACTAACACTGAGCTTAAGCCTTCATAGTGTCGGCATGTGAATGGATGGTAAATGCAAACAGTCTAGGTTAAGACAAGACTTTTCCTGTAGACCATAACCATATAGGATCTTTTTTATCTATAGATCTATCTGATCTGGGTCTTCACTACCTATCACTGAAGTCTTAAAGGACAAAACACTCCTATAAAAGTTAATGAACCTGTCCAGTCTGAAAGTTTGAGGTAAGAGACCACAATTTAATTTACTACCATTTAAAGATTAAAGCATTTATTAGAGACAATTCTCTAAGAGTTTTAACTAAAAGAGATTGACATGAAAGCTAACTAAACAAACTGCGAATTCTAGCATAACATTTAAAGCTCTTGTCACACTATCACTACTAACTGGCCTAATACAATTCTCTTCTGAAATGAGTTTAGTTCTTTGCTAGAAACAGTTGACAATTTCTTCTGTTTTCTTGGCGAGAAACTTCTATTTCTTGTATGCATTCGATAAACCTCGGACCTATTCATGGTAACACTTTCTGATTTCCTAGCAGCCTAAAACAAGTTAAATTGTTTTCTAACGTCCACTGACATCATAACAGAGTCTCAATTTCTGTCACGGTTGCCAGGGCATCCAGTCCTGATGATTGACCTTGACCTTCTCCCTCATTATCCCCCTCCTGAGCCTCATGTCAATTGACGGCGAGATCCACGCTGATGAACTGCTTCAAACGCTCCAGATATTGTCCGTACAATTCAACATCATTATGTCCTGCACCTTCTACCCACAGTGGATCAACTGTCCGTGGGCAGCGTTCATATATAGCTAATCCATGAGAAAAATCTATCACTTCGTCCTCTGTACCGTGGATTACCAGGACTGGAGAGGTGATTTTCTGCACTTTGTCGATACTGAAAAACAAAAATAAGACTGCATTTTAATTATCTGTTTTACTACCTTTTGAAACCCTAATATTGCTAGAGCTAATAAGGCCGCAATTTTTAAAGATATTTGAACATAATAAATGGTTTCATTCATAAAGTTGCTGTCAAAACAATATAAAACAAGTCACCCTGTGTATATATTAAACATTTGATCCTGAGTATAAGAACATTCTCAAAAAAAATTCAAGAAATACTAAACAGACTGGTGCATGACTGGTTCAATATGTCTACATTAAAACATTTAAAACATTTAAAATTAAAACATATTTTGCTTACACTTCTCATTTTTCTTACAACTTTTGAATTTATTTTATTTCCAAGCTATACTCTGTACATTAAGTCAATACTGGTATCATGTATGCAACTACCGTCTTTTTATATGTATTGTATGCACTTTTTTCCTTAAAACTGAGTACTTGAGTTTGGGGTAGCGTATAATACACCGAAACAAGCAATTTCACAATTCTTCTCAGGCAAAAACCATCACGGTGACAACCGCGAAAACAGATGACATTATCAAGTGTACTGCATCGACACGTTTCGGGTTTCGGATTGTTTAATTTCATACCTACTATAATAAAAATTAATTATCGATGATTAAAACATTGACAACTTTTCAACTTGCAGATATAAATATGAAGGCAAATTTTAATAATGACCAAGCGGTAATAATCGTCGCCGATATGAAACATCAAATTATTATGTGTTTTCCTGTAATACCCACTAAGATATTGATAGTTCAAGAATACAATATCCACACCAGTAATATCCTGCAAATATTGCATAATCCCATTTCCTATAAAGCTAAAACTGCTTTGCGAGCTTGTACACATAATAGGGTGTGACACAATTGTAATTTTGAAAAACAGACAAATACTCCCAGGTGTCACCGAAATCACCATTATTTCACGACACACGTCAACACATCTAGCGGCACATTTCAAATGGAATTGATATTGGGACATTCCATTTCTAGCCTTTTTACCCAACTAAGAACGTGGAATCGTCATGTGGAAGTGTGTTTGTTTTTAACACGGCATACTTACAGGATTGTGTAAGGATTTTAAACTTATAGATCAAGTTAATTACTGAAACTATAGACTGTTATTCAGTTTTGTCATTTTTGCATGGTATCTAATATTGAGTTTAATTGATATTTCAGGATCTGTGAGTGATGTCAGTGTAATATCAATGTGCAAACAATTAATGCTCATAACTCGCTAAAGTCGCTAATTACGACATGATTAATTTACCGTATAGCACAGTTTGTCAAGTTATCTCCCTTGATTATTAAGGCACCATTTGCTTACTTCATTGTTAAGAGCATTTAATTTGAAATTGTTTGTATGTTTTAAGCATAAATGACCGTTTTTATTCCATTTTTTTTTATGGATTTCAACCTCAAAAACCATGTGCATTGTGCCTATTATCTACGATAGCGTACAATACACGCAAAAAGACGGTATTCTCTGTATTGGATCAAGACTGGTATCATAAAACAATATTCTGTACACTGGATCAAGACTTGTATCCTAAAATTATATTTTGTACACTGGATCAAGAATGGTATCATGTATACAAATATACTCTGATAACTGGATTTGGTTGTATCACAACCTTGTTGTCATATGCAATATATTTTTGAAAGTAGCAAGAAGCAATGTAAGTAAATGGCAAAGTTATAGCTAACATTATGTTTTTGTGACGGACAGGCGGCAGGGCAGGATGCACCTATGGACAATTCGCTCAAAGGGTGACACAGATCTATATACTTATGATAAGCAGATATGAATAATTAACAAGAGCAGTTGTAAAACAGCATGCTCAACTTTAGCTAAGAATTGAATGCATTAACTATGTTATACATGCCATCTTAAAACATTGATTAGTGTGAGTTAAGTAAATATGCCAATTGAATTGTTTGGCAATCAGTGAATGTGACATGCTGTATTGTATGAGATACGTATCTAGATATGTATGATTCATAAAACATGACACCGATGCCAGTGAAAGAAGTAAAGCTGAAATCGTAATGCTAGATTTAGTAATGTAATTAACAATTAAAAATCTCCTTTTATTGAATTTCAGTGAAGTCAGTTGAATGAACTCAAGTCATTATTGTATTGGTATAGGTTTTCTCCATACTCTCTTTGCAAGCCAACAAAAAACAGATAAACAGTCGTGATCACCCTCTATTCAAGTTCTAACAGAATTTCAGATGCATGCATAGACTGCGACCTAAAACAAAGCTAGTATTTTTGAAGGAGCTCTAATTCTTATTTAGGACTTAATCTCACTGAGTGACTCCACACAAAACCTACATGGTGAACTGATGAGAGAACAATCTAATGGCCAATGTTAACAGCCATCAGACATGCAATTTGCCCAGACAATTTGCAGAGTAACTTGGTTTAATAGTGTTGCCAGGCAGTTGGAACTATTGCAAGTCACCAGTTACAGGAAACTGATTAAGTCCTGGAATCATCTCTACAGATACAGACAGCTGACACATACATCAGCCTTCAAATTGTTCCTATCAAGTGTCAATTAACAAGGCATTGAATTATGTCAGAATATCTTTAAATTGTTAAACTATATAAAACATAAGTTGTTTTCAAAATTAAATATCTATTCGTTTCAGAGAAAGCAAACGGATACTATGAAAACCTGGAAGACAAGAAGCTAAGTATTCACCTTCATAGGAAAAACATTATGCCATCCGAGCCCACATCTATACATTACATGCCACCTGTGTTGAATAACAAAGCCAAATAGCCATCACTTAACTTCCTGGCACAGAATGTAGACCAGACACAAATTTCTCTTAAACACTTAACAATTCCCAAACTCTACAGCCTTGATCCAATTTGGTCTGCCTCAATTGAATTTGACTGCCATAAGCTGGGAAAACATGAATGAAGCACTTGCCCTCTCTTTTTGCTAGCCTGTGTTTACTTATCTTCTAAAATGGCAAACATATTATGGCAGACCAAATTGTAATCTTGTAGTTAAATACTGCTCTTATACTCATATCTTTAAATGTGAACTTTTCTAACACTGATATTCCTCGTAAACCCTGGTCATTTTAACTTAATTTAGTCATTAATCAATACCTTCCCCTGGTAAAACTTTAAAATCATACAGTTTCCCTAAACGTTAAGTCTGCATCCATTTGCAATTTTTTTTATCACTCATTTAAGGTAGTTCGCGTGTAGTAAAACATGATGTCAAAAATATCTCAATGTTTTACTGGTGGTAGGACTATGCAAATACAATGATTTTTCGGTAAAATAATACAAGTTCACCGTAACATTTTCTTGGAATAACTCCTTTTTTC
>JAULCC010348220.1:0-11710 GCA_032358795.1 Nuttallia obscurata | reverse complement strand
ATAGGGAGATCCTTGTAAAACCATGTTTTGCTATCAAATTTGCGTCCCTTTTTCCGAAATACCACATTCTTTGTATTGTCAACTTTTACTACTAAGGCCCACTTATCACAATTTACTGCTAAGTTATTTAAAAAGTATTGCAAGTCTTCTGGTAAATGCCCAATCAGTATCATATCATCAGCAAAAAGCAAGAGAACTAGTCATTTCATACAATGATGTCCCACAATTTACACTGTCTTGTAAAAAATGCTCAATATCCTCTAAAAATTTGGGCAACAATTATTGGCGAGATTGTTTCCCTTTGTCTCAAGCCTACTGATATTTCGAAAAATTCTGAAATGAATTACAACACATGAATAAACAGAATCATACATTGCTCGGATTATCCGAAGTAGTTTACCATTTGAACCTATCTGATATAATTTTAACCACACTGCATTTCTATTAAATGATTCAAATGCTTTTTTAAGTTCAATAAAAGCACAGTATAATCTATTTTTACTGTTGAGTCTAATGGCGATTATTTGTTTTTTAATAAAAAGAAAGCATCAATTGTTGATCGGCCTTTCCTAAATCTATATAGAGAATCAGATATAATATCATTTTGCTCACAAAACAAAGAACCACAACCCTTGAATTTAAAACGCGTGTAAATAACTTACCCAGATTGCCCTTTAACGTAATAACTGTATATTTTGATGCAACATTTTTTTCACCTTTTTTTATAGAGCGGTACAATAACATTTTCTGACCATGCTTTTGGGAAATATCCAGTATCAAAAGTAATATTGAACATGTCAGTTACATGCCCTTCAATAATATCTGCCGATTCCATTAAAAGCTCATCATCAACATATCACTAGGTGCACATGCCTTGTTTCTATTTAGTTTCTTAATTATAGTATTTACTATATGTATCGTGACTGGCTGATTAAGCTATACATAAGTAGTGTTTTGCTCATCAAAATCATGAGAATTATTAAAAGTTTCAGCATCATCAACTTTCGTGTCTTTGAGCTTATTAAACATATTAAAAATATTCAGGAAAATCCCCTAGATCTACATTTGTCTGTTTTTTGTTTTTCCTTGACGAAAAATAATTCCGAAATCCCATGGACTGGAATGTTTCAATTTTTCTTACTCCGTTTCTTGCCGAAATTTGTAGGCCCATCTTTTTCTAATAGAAAAGCAACTTAAACGCACTCTTACAATCGCACAATTTCATTCTATTGTCATAAGACATGAACGCCCGGTTAGCTCAAGCGGTAGAGCGGCCGCTTTCATTGCGGGAGGGCGCGGGTTCGATCCCCGGCCGGGTCATGCCAAAGACTTTAAAATTGGCAGTAATGGCTTCCCTCCTTGACGCTTAGTATTAAAGGTTAGCATTACGACTGGTTTTTCGGTGTCATGATAAAGTGACCGGCCGGATTTCAGCCCCCACGTGTATCAGTGCTATACACTGGGCATGTTAAAGAACCACAGAACTCTAAAGAAGAGTTCTGTGTATTCCTCTCTCTGGAACGTCAATTAGCCCTAGCTGGTAGAAAGTGACGTAAATCATACAAGCAAACAAGTCATAAGACAAGCTAGTAATAAAAGCACGAAGAGATTCTCTATATTTCTGTTTAGCATCGAAGCATTCCGTATCAAACCATTTTCTCCACTAACCATGGCTAGAAGTGTATGAATCAGTCGCAAAGTCACTGTCATTTTTATATTGTGTTAATCTACTATCATTTTAGTGATTACCAAGAACACAGTCTGCTATATCATCAGCACAAGCACCGTCTATACAGTCAGTCTATAAAACGAATTTTTTTTCTTCATAAGAAATGAAAATATGCTTTTCTAGACACACGCAATGGTTTTTTCGTAGGGAAGGGTTATTCTCAAATACGGCCTTCTCGCTGTATCCTGTCTGTCGTATTGTTGTGTCATAGGAAAATCTCTAAGGAAATTGAACTTGAATAAATCGATTTGCCTCCGCGACTGAAAATGACAAGAGATCGCTTTTGTACTCCTAATGAGAGGTTCTCCTTAACTTAGGTCGACATCCAGTTCGTATTTAACTTCGCTTAATCTGCTTGGCAGGTTCCTGTTTTAATCTGAACGGTAGACTTCTGTCCTAAACTGTATGGTAGACACGTGTCTTAAACTGTACTTAAGGCTTCTGTCTTGAACTGTAAGGTATACATGTACGTCTGTCTTAAATTGTACGGTAGACACGTAACCTTACGTATGCGACAGGTCAAATGCTGTGCAGTAGACAACTAACTCTTGTTCTACACTGGGCAGTAGACACGTGCTTTAAAATGTACTTCAGACTTCTGCCTTGAGCTGCACGGTTTCCTCGTAAGGTTTATGTCTTAGACTGTAGTGTATACTCTCGTCTTAATATCTACTTTAAAGTCCTGTCACTTGTCCTACACTGTACGTTAGAAACTTGCCCTAGCCTATGTGATAGACACTTGTCATACACTGTACGTTAGAAAGTTGTCCTAACCTGTGTGATAGAGACTTGTCTACACTGTACGTTAGAAACTTGTCTTAACCTTTGTGATAGACACTTGTCCTACACTGTACATTAGAAAATTGCCCTAACCTGTGTGATAGACAATTGTCCTACACTGTACGTTAGAAACGTGTCCTAACCTGTGTGATAGACACTTGTACTACACTGTATGGTAGAAATTTGTTTAACCTGTGTGATAGACACTTGTTGCCCACAGAACGTTAGAATCTTTCTTCTATTCTAATGAGTTGCAAGTTAGTTCATGTTACATGTACTATATACAGCATACGATCATGGTGTTCCTGGCATCGATTACCTTAAATTCCCACACACAAAATATGAAACATTTACAGGGTCACCATCTGAAAAATCTTATTAGATGACCATTTTATGATCGATGATACAATGTACACTCGTTATATCTAAGCTTAAGCTAATGTCTGATCCTTATGAAAAGGATACTTATGAAGTTTTTACAAAATATAAAATAGGACGATTTTGGGCGGAGCTAGATCTTACCCAGTGTCACCATTTAAGAACCATTTCTAAAAATTCTTTTGAATATGGCCCCCTCCGCCATTTTTCTCAGGAGAAGATTTGCAAAGTTTCATTTCGCTTGTCATCACAATCATAGTTTTGTGTGCAACCATATATAATTAAAAAACAACTTAGAAGAGTACAAACCAGTGAACATTCATTTGGTTATTTTTGACCCAGTGGTGGACGATGACAGACAGTCGCTAATCACCATAGCTTGTCCTTGAGCACTGTGTACTAATGTGACATAAATATTAGACCTGTCCTCTGTCAAAATCTGATATCCAGATCAGTCAGGTTCTTTTAAGTCATGTGGGAGGTTGGAAGCTTCTTTGTACCCTGTTTATGTCTCACCGTGATTTCCATCTGCCATTATCTAAACATTCCCACATTAATTTGGACATACAACGGCATTTTCTGCGGGGTGACGTTGTGTTTAATATAGCTATCTAGAAGTAGCTTTATTAATCAAAAGTGAGAATCAGATATAGAATATTTTTAAACAGAACCAACATTCGTTTCTGATAACACAATGCACGATTAGTTATTCAATGCGAAAAATTAATCCATCTCGGTAAGATAAGTTCATTATACGGTAATTCCCAAGCGCTTGTAGAAGCTGAATGATTCTTTAGATAAGCGAACCTACTGTGCTGTTCAATCGATCAGAGACCTACACGTGAGAATACCTGATTATTGTCCATTCAAATGACAAAACCACCTCGCTGTGTACTTACTGTAATTGTACTTGATATCAAAGTATTCCGAATGATGATGCACTCGATTGACTCATTTAGAACACAGCTATTATAGTAATAGACCTTTTAAGATGGCAGTCTGATAAAATATGTCTTGTAAATAGGATAGTCGGATCATTCATTGGCCAGCCTACGACTTTTCATGGTAATTCCTGTTAAATGATTTATTTCTTCAGTGACATTCATTACAAGTCCAAAGATGTGAAACCTCTAGTTGATGGATAGTCCATTGTACGAAATATATTATACAATCTATTGTATAAAACACATACGGTATTACAGATATATTAGATGTATTAGTACACATTCGTTTGCTGTTTAAGGTTGAATATAAAGAACATTATTTGACATTACAGTTGCTGCGGGGTCTTATCGAGAACACTTTCACCACCCACATCAATAGATATATGTGTTAATAAATATACTTAGCGCTATCATTAGTCCTGGGAAGTTTTCAGCGAAACTTTGCAAAACGTGGTGCATATCTTTTAAGTAAAGAATGGAAAGTTTTACAATGAAACACTTGCTCAGTTGGCACATTTGCATATGGGAAAAAGAAGTATCACAACCAAACATTGGTTCATTAAGTGCATTTACTTACAGGAATGAAAGTATTTTATCGAAAAACTGGTTCATTGGGTGCATTTTCGAATGTAAAGAAATGTCTTTCAGCGAAACACTTGGACATTTGGTGCACTTTCTTAGAGCGAGGTCTTTCAGCGAAAAGCTGGTTCATAAGGTGCATTTTCCTATGGAAAGATAAGTCGTTCAGCGAAACGCTGGATCAGTTGGTACATTTTCTTTCAGCGAGGTCTCCCAGCGAAACACTGGATCAGTTGGTACATTTTCTTACAGCGATGTCTCCCAGCGAAACGCTGGATCAGTTAGTACATTTTCTTACAGCGAGGTCTTTCAGCGAAACACTGGATCAGTTGGTACATTTCTTACAGCGATGTCTCCCAGCGAAACGCTGGATCAGTTAGTACATTTTCTTACAGCGAGGTCTTTCAGCGATTTGCTGGATCAGTTGGTACATTTTCTTACAGCGATGCCTCCCAAAGAAACACTGGATCAGTTGGTACATTTTCTTACAGCGAGGTCTTTCAGCGAAACGCTGGATCAGTTGGTACATTTTCTTACAGCGAGGTCTTTCAGCGAAACGTTGGATCAGTTGGTACATTTTCTTACAGCGAGGTCTTTCAGCGAAACGCTGGATCAATTGGTACATTTTCTTACAGCGAGGTCTTTCAGCGAAACGCTGGATCAGTTGGTACATTTCGTACAGCGATGTCTCCCAGCGAAACGCTGGATCAGTTAGTACATTTTCTTACAGCGAGGTCTTTCAGCGAAATGCTGGATCAGTTGGTACATTTTCTTACAGCGAGGTCTCCCAGCGAAACACTGGATCAGTTGGTACATTTTCTTACAGCGATGTCTCCCAGCGAAACGCTGGATCAGTTTGTACATTTTCTTACAGCGAGGTCTTTCAGCGAAACGCTGGATAAGTTGGTACATGTTTTTACAGCGATGTCTCCCAGCGAAACGCTGGATCAGTTAGTACATTTTCTTACAGCGAGGTCTTTCAGCGAAACGCTGGATCAGTTGGTACATTTTCTTACAGCGAGGTCTCCCAGGGAAACGCTGGATTAGTTGGTACATTTTCTTACAGCGATGTCTTTCAGCGAAACGCTGGATTAGTTGGTACATTTTCTTACAGCGAGGTCTTTCAGCGAAACGCTGGATCAGTTGGTACATTTTCTAACAGCGAGGTTTTTCAGCGAAACGCTGGATCAGTTTGTACATTTTCTTACAGCGAGGTCTCCCAGCGAAACACTGGTTCATCTGGTCAGTTTTCTAACAAGCATATATGTCTCCCACCGAAACACTGCTTCATGTGGGCAATTGCTTTATCTGTATGTTATAGTTGAATAACGTTTGCGATCATAGTTTAAACATGACAAATGCGAGTTTATGTAAAAATGGCCCCCGTGAATAACGACACAATTGTTTTTAATTTACAATTTGATTGGTAACTAAACTGTCAATCAATTTTTACGCCAGAGCCCGAAGTTATGAAAAATTTCAATAATTCTCCAAAACACGGTTGAATAATTGCAATCTTTAAACTGTGTACTTTTTCTCGCAGACAAGTACAATCCGCAACATATTCAGACATGTAGTATGTGTCAACAGTCAGTGGCATGTATCAGAAAAGTAAAATTATACAGTAAATATGATTGTGTAGTTAGTAACCGAAGCTAATGATAGTTGCCACACTACATTTCCTTTAACTTTCAGTTACAACGATAAATGTGTTTTAGAAGACAGTTGACACTGCAAACGTGTTGCAATTGACAGCATTAACTACCAACAACGTGTATGCAATCAGTGTCCACAGTAGACCCATTCGAGTAGTTAGTGTCAACAATACGACTAATTCATTAGTCAGTGCAATGTTTAGGCTTGTGTTCTCAATTTCAACATTTTATTACATTCCAGTTGTCAGTTTAAACAATAACTGTATTCCACTAATCAGTGACAACCACAATTGTATTCAGATAGTAAGGGTCAACAATAATCGTATTCCACTAGTAAGTGTCAACAATAAATATATTCCACTAGTCAGTGTCAACAATTATTCTATTCCATTTGCCAATGCCAACAATAAATATATTCCAAAAGTATATGTCAACAATAATTTTATAGCTCTAGTCGGTGTCAACAATAATTGTATCCCATCAGTCAGAGTCAATAATAATGCACTCTTGTGGTCAGTGTCAACAAAAATTATACACCAGTAGTCAGTGTACACAATAAGTGTATCCTAGCTTTCAGTGTCCATATAAATTTATTCCAGCTGTCAGTTTCAATTACAAATTTACTGTAGCAGTCAGTTTTCATGGTATTTATGTTTCAGTTGTCAGTGTAAGGAGTGAATGTATCAGATTTTCGCATCCATGTAGTCAGTGTCGACAACTATTTTCAAGCTGTCAGGATCTTAGTAAATGAAAATATAGCACTAAGTAATCACATTTTATACATTCCAGTAGTCAAGTTCAAAAACAATCTGACACCAGTCTGTTTCCAATTTAAATATATTGCACGCGACAGTGTCAACAATAATTGTACTCCAGGAGTAAGTTTCCACTGCAAATATTTTCTAGAAGTTATGCATATATTCCCAAATGCAGTGTCGCTTATAAATGGATTCAAACATTTAATTCCGACAATAAATGTATTCTGATTTCATCAACAATGAATATAATGCAACAATCAGTTTCCTTGTTTATTGTTTCCCTATTGTCGGTGTATGTTGACAATATATGCCATCTGTCAGTTTACGCAATCATTATTATCCAGTAGTCAGTGTATACAATTAACTTTTTGCATCAATTCATAGCAAAAATGCATGTTTTCCAACAGTCATTTATCAAGATTAACCTATTCCAGTTGTCGGTGTCAACAATAAATCTATCCCAGCTCTCGGTTATCGCAGTAAATATATTATCTTGAAATTGAGAAATAGTCTTTTCTACAAATAATTCCTTCATTTCTTAACTGCTATTTACTTCAGTACCTTTTTCCACAAAATTTATGTCTTATTTACATGTAACGACGACACACTTTATAGTGTATGATGCCAAATTCAATTCTCTTAGATTAGAATGCTTCTTACTGTGAAATATGTGGTTATGTTAATCTTAATTCTGATTTGAGGTGACAAAGAACTTTAAGACCATTTTGAAATGTGGCTTATTTGGTCGTTTTTCCAATCCTCAGTATCTTATGATAGTGTTTAAATGTAATTTATTTCTATTCAAACAACTATATTTTGATATGAGTTATGCTCGGTTGATAGAAAGTGGTTGTATACATTTTAACAGAATTTTGTATTGATTATATTTTTTAATAGTTTGCAATGTATTTATAATTGTTAGACGTGATAATGTTTGAACTGATAGTCTCTTATGAATCTTTAATGAATGACAACTTTTTTTATATGTTTGTTTAATTTGCCTAATTCAACCATGATAACACTGAAATAAAGCTAACTTCTTCTATATTAACAATTGAGCATTCAGTGTCAAGAGTATAATCCAGTTATCAAACTAATGTTATTACAGTAGTTGGGGTGGTGTGATGATCCGGTGGTGAGACACAGGACTTCTGATTTAGAGGTCTGGAGTTCAACCCTCGATCTAGCCCGGGCATTTCTGAGATGTTTTTCAGTGTCCCCAATCCTCTCGGATGGCAAACAAAATGTGTGTGATGCTTGAAGTGTCTGTATGACTAGCCCAATAGCCTGCATTGACTTGTGACAAGACCTGTCACAATGAATCCAAAAGAGCTTAGACAATGAGACAAAATTAACATGGAGTATTACTGATCTGAAGAAGCCCTCAAAAACGCATAGTCGTGTACATGTCCGTTACTCTAGTTTAAGTGATTTAAAACAATGGTAAGTAATCGGAGGTTATTGTGGGTGACAAGCAAAAACACTACAGGTAGAAGATAGCAAACACATGCAAATAAAAGAGTGGGGGAAATTATCCCAGCAGTAAGTGATTATAGTTTGTGTCACATAATTCGATGTAAATAAGAGAGAATGGTTAATATATTCTATTGGCATGTTATTTTGTATACTATAAAGCAAGTTGTAGCTCTGGTTGTTTTTCTGCACATTTCCAATTAAAACAATTACGCATGAAAACAATGAAGAGCTGCGTAAACACTTGAAGTTGTATATATATCTTTCTTGTCTCGAAAAAAAAAATCAATCCATGTTTCGACCCTGGACAGTACAGTAGAATGGTTTGACAGTTAAAATAGTCAAATAAGTCACAGATATTATGCAGTATAGTAATAGCAGAATTGAGAGGTAGAGTGGTGACTGAAATATGTAGTAGCAATACTTTCAATATGCCGATGTAATTTTGTTTTAAGATTGCTGTAAAGAAAACTGTTGAATTTCAGAAGCAACTACATGTATCAAATACTCGTAGTCGAATGTGACGAATCCCGAACTATCTGGATTTATTTTGCATCAACAACACACTCGCAAAGGTTTTATTACAATACAATGACCCTTGATATTTTCAAACACGAAATCCGTGTATCCTTCTACGTTATTGCCTTTTCTGAAGCAAAATTGCACAAAGAAGAATGTCTAAAACATTGACCAATTGGGTCAGAACGGGACACCATAACCCGTCTGTGTCTTATTGCCTACTGATGTCTTCCAAGTAAAGCACTTGAAAGAGTTTCTTGTATCCAATATAAAGAATGAATTGCTTCGTAACATATAACGAATATGTATGTACGGTTATCCTACATAATTTAGGTGTATCCATAGGAAGTGTGGAGATACTATATTGGCTTTCAGCATTATTTAGACCTTACAATTGGCACAGATATTACAACTACAGGAATCAATATTGTATTAGGGAATACATGGGATTAAATGGTCGTTTAGTATGTATACACAAAGAAATGAATTTGGCCTTTTTGATGAAAGATTGCTGGTTGGATTTTAAGTTCGAATCATACAATTTTTCATGTAAGTACGTTAGCATTCTACAGCTTTCGGAGGGTCGATGACATTACACAGCGACGCCATTAAACAGCTATAATATCGCTTTATTAACTTTGATGTGTCGGTATTCAAACCATTTGATACTACATACCGGATATTACTGGATAAACAGCAACGTACAAAACAAACTGGTCATTGTCCTCGATACTTGCTCAAACGTTAGCCATGTATTCTTAGCTACAAACTTTATCCGTGTAATTAGAGCTGTAAGCCTTAGTCATGTACTTTAATCTGCAAGTTTAAGGCATGTACCTTTGTACACAAACTTCAGCCATGTACTTTTAACTATAATTTTCAACTATGTACTTTTAGCTTTAATATTTAACTATGTACTCTTAGCTCTAATCTTTACCCATATACCCCTAGATGTAAGCTGTCGCCAGGTATATATTTTAAGCAACACATTTTTGTCATATACATGCACACTTGGCTAAATGTACAAGCTGTAACCATATACGTTTTGTAATTTATTCTCACTGGCGGAAAATACACAGGTGCTTGATTAACAGGTGCCAATTAATAATTACTATTTGACAATTGGCGTTATCAGGGCAATTAATTAGTAGGGGTATGCGTTATGGTTTATTATCTTATATGATGTAAGACATTACGATTTCGTAATCATAAGTTGCTTACATAGATTATAAAGTTAGCCTAAAAAAATCACGAACGTAAATTTAACCATAAGGCTGCTGAAAAAATGTCGTTTGCTTAAACTGTCGTCTGCCTAGATTTTAAAATGCACCAGAATCGCCAAATATTTGGAGAAGCAATGGCCAAGTGTCAACAGCTTGAATCCGGATAAGACAACGAGTAACTCGGCGTCTTACCTGGATCAAAGCTTTTTGCAAATTCTATCAATGTCGCCCTAAACAGGCTAAAGGTTAATCTCGAGTCTATATAACAAGATTTAAATAAGTGAAGCCTTTGTAGAAATACGTTTCGGTCAAGTAACATCCCCAGCAGAAATAAATCATAAACAAATGTATGAATAAAGGTGCGGCTTAGTTTCATAAAAGCATATTCGTTAATCTGTATGTACATGTATACAACATTTTCAATCATTTCTATCTGACGTAGTGCCATGACAATATAGCACGTAGTGCCCTGGCAATCTAATTTCAAACCCTCCAAGACTATTCTAATCTTTATAATTTTTCCTATTTACAACGCTATGTGATACAACAAAAATGCTCATTATGGCGGAAAATATCTCCTCTATTGACCTGCAAGTAAAATAGATTGTGCCATTGCGTGCGTAAAACAATGACATTTTACCATATCGTTCGTGGAAATGAGGCTCCAAAGAAATGAAAGGGTTTTGATAAAAAAACATACGGCATTGCACAGTTCTGCAATATAAATGGTAGTTTGTGTGAAAAACGAACTGAATAAAGAAATATTCAGTAAAACGTAATATTGGTTCATGAATAAACACTTGTCTTAAGGGGAGTTGATATCTAAGATATTGGAAGATCCTTTAAAAGTAAGAGTTATATACCTTTGTTTTCAGAAGGAAATATAGAAAGCGTTTCAACAAGTACGGAATTGATAAAAACACTCTGATAATATTTGTATAGTGTGTCATAAAACCTCTCAATTACTTTCTATAATGTGTTACAAAAGAACTCTTACAAATGATGATTTTAATGTGTAATAAAACGCTCTTATGATAGATGTAAGTTCTATAACGTGTTTTATAAAACCTTCAAATAATATTTTTATGTGTTATAAAAAATCTAATGATTGTTGTATTTTGTGTTGTAAAACACTGAATTATTTTCTCTAACGTGTTATAAAACACTTACATGATATTTTCTGTAGTGTTATAAAACACTCTTATGATATTTTCAACAATATATTATAAAACACTCTCTTGATTATTTTCTATAACGTGTAATTAAACACTCTACTGATATTTTTGGTATGTTCTATATGTTATAAGACACTCACATGCTATTTCCTTTAAAATGTTATAAAACGCTCTAATAGTATTATTTCAATGTGTTAAAAAACACTCTTATGCTGTCTTCTATATTGTTAACTCTTAAGTCAGCTTGATCCGATTATCAATGTTTCTTAAGTATACGTATATGGTGCTGCCAAAATACCGGAACAAGGAACAATGAGACAACCTATCTATGGAAGTCAGCAGACAATTATCTCCCTTTAGTACTAAAAACATTCATTTCCTACCAATTGGTGTACTCTGCTTTTATCGTAGTTTTGTTTGATCCGTGTCATGCATTTTCTCATTTTTCATGTTGTCTTAAAATCATCCAACGATTATAGATCTAAACCATACAGCAT
>JAULCC010347998.1:0-10904 GCA_032358795.1 Nuttallia obscurata | reverse complement strand
GTTTCTTGTGAATAGGGTCTTAACTATAAGTCACGTCAAAATTAGTTTGAACATGGTCTGTATAATATCATTAGTCATATCAGAAACTACGGCGCAACTTGCTGTTTGATTATTCGAAACTACAGAACACACTGCCCGTTACTAAAACTACAGAACACATTGCCCTGTAAGAAACTGAAGCACGTGCCGCTTGATTAGCTGCTGTACTTTTTACAATATTAGAAATAACGTATACGAAATGTGCATACATCAAATTCCTATAGAAATGCATATGTATGAGTGAAAGTGTCAGCTATGAATATCAACAGGTTAAAGAATGTTAACCAAGCTATTATATATAAACATTACTGTAGATTATTGTATAGAGTCGGGTCTCTTTCTTTTCTAACAACTTTTTATGTATTGTTTAAAAGTGTCCTATATGTCGATAACACGGCTATGGTTAAACTGATACGTCCTCTAGGTTTGCAACGGCTCGGTTGTTCAAAATGTTCAAAATTCTGAAGCGACTTGATGCGACCACTAAAACAAATGCAACCAATGCGAGCGATCGTGCAACGTATGCGAGCGCTCGTACGACGCTAACAAAATCCGATCGCAAAGTGTTGTAAAGTGGTCGTGCGCCAATTGTGAAAGGGGCTTTATAGACTATAAAAAGTCTTTAGTCTCGTGCCATTATAAAACACAGGCCTAAATCTTAACTTTTGGAAGTGTGATGCTTTTTGTTTGCCGAAATTCGGTTGTTTGGTTTTTGTTTGTTTTTTTTTTGTCAAAATTTCAGACCTCCTAAATTTATTTGTCTTACCCCCGGGTAATTGCGACATAAATCAAATCGAGTGGGTGCCTGTACGAACCGGTATCTTGTGTTTGAGAATTTTCCACTTTCGTTTTGGCGATGATTTTAAACGCAATTATTCTACTTAAGGGGCATTTCATAACAATTGGGAAACCGGTAATATTCAAATGGAGTGTAACAGTTTTAAATAAGTCTAGATTTTTGAAGAGGCACGAGGTGATTTATAACTCGCTTCTTTTCTAAACATTTCAGATAAGCTACTAACGTGTACGACATGGCTCCAAACTTGACTGGTTCCCATCTTCTAGTCTTACTTAGTGTAGCAGGTAATGCACGTTTGTTATACTTTCGATTTAGATATGTTCGTTTGATCAAATGAGTTAACGCTTACTTATACGAAATACTAGTAAATCATGTTTATCTGAGAGAACTCATTTGTTTACATAACCATATTTTCCTACTTTCATGGTAGCCATAAAACATTGTTCGTGACAACACATATTTCTTCATGTATGTTAACTTCAAGTGAGAACTGGCAGTACATGTCACGGCACGTGCAGTTAAGGATTAAGACAGCTTTCTTTATATTTCAGCCGTTGCGAATTCCATGCAACTTGATTGTTACCAGCTTGATAACCAGACGACGTGTCCAACCGGAGAGTGGTATGGAAACAAGATGTGCAACAAGTGTCCAAATGGCTGTCGAACATGTGTGAACGATACATTTTGCTGCAACTGTTCACCGGGAAAGTATGGGAAAGTGTGTGACCAGGACTGCATATCTAAGCATTGTCTGAACAAGTATTGTGACATAAATACAGGTGTATGTACATACGGGTGCGAACCTGGATATTTTGCCGCTAGAACTTCATGTATTCCTTGTCAAACGAACTGTGATAACTGCACGAGCAGCTCCGACTGCAGTTCTTGTTTCCGCGGGTTTTATGGCCATGTCTGCTCGTACAGCTGTGAGTATTGTATAGATGAAAAGTGCACACGATCTGGATGCACAATCGGCTGTAAACCTGGATTTTATAAAAGAAAACCACCATATATTTTGAGCGATGTATCATACTGCGAAGAATGTAATGATTTTTGTCGCACATGCAGCTCAGGAAACAGCTGTATCCGTTGCATTGAAAATAGATGGGGTGCATTGTGTGAGAAAAGGTGTCATAGAACATGTAAAACAAAACTTTGTGATAAAGGTACTGGCATTTGTGAACCTTCTGAATGTAAAAATAACGAGTTTGTTGATGCGGCAGGACAGTGTAAGGCGTGTCCGTCAACTTGTATCACGTGTACGTCTTTAGATTCATGCGACTCGTGCAAAGGCGGTTTTCACGGACGTCTGTGTCAGATTAAATGTAATGATATTACCAATTGCTTAACGTGCGAGTACGAAAGCAGACTGGTTTGCTCAATGTGCATGCCAGGTTATGTGCTTGTTGATAACAGTTGTCTTGATTACAAATCATGCTTTGAAGTCTGTGTTTCAAAAACTTTGCTCTGTACGGACAACGCTCGCCTATGTGAATATCTGTGCAAACAAGAACGCCCACAATTCACATGCTCTTCAAAGTGTACTCACACATGCACTTTGTGTGATCATGTTAATAATAAGTGTGATAAATGCAGCGATGACTACTTTGGAGAATCGTGCCAGTCAAAGTGTAGTGAAAGTTGTAGTAGACAAGATGTTGAAACTGGCAAGGCTGTATGTGATATCAAAAGTGGTTCATGTACAAACGGATGCAAAAAAGGCTTTTGGGGACCAACATGTGAGAAAACATGCGGCGGCGGTTGTAAAGGTGATATATGTGATATAAAAACGGGATATTGTAAAAGTTGTAATGTCAATTACTTCGGCGATAGCTGTGAACTCATCTGTGATAGATCCTGCCCAGATCCTGGAAACGGGTTAAACATATGCGACAAAGAGTACGGCTTCTGCAAATTTACGTATGAGCAACATTTACCATCATTTGGAGGTAATATTAAAGTTAAAAAAGAGATGTCTTAAAATGTTACCGCCCGCCCCTACCGGGCTACTTTTTCAGAAACTTGTGGAAGATTAAAACCAGCATTTTCTAGCTAGCAATCAGACGAGTGTTTTGTGCTTAAAGTCACTATGACATTGACCTTTGACCTTCTGACGTCGAAATCGAAAGGGGTCATCTGCTTGCCATTTCCAATTTTGTATCAGTCTTAAGTAATCAAACATACAAGCGTTTTGTGTTCTAAGAATATAGAGCAAAAGCGATTCAAGTTAACCATCTTTTTTAGCGCGGAGAATGAAAATATGAAATGAAAATAATAGGTCACCTTGCTAGATTTAAATTCATGACTGATTTATTGTTTTTTTCTAATGTAATATATATGGATAGTAAGAAGAAAAAAGTATCAATTTTATACTTGGTAACCCATTATCGATTGACATGTTGATAAAATGTGTTATTCTTAATATCTATTTAAGCTCATTTTATAATACTGAATGGCGATTTTTGACTACCAAAGACCTTTCCGTTTTTAAAAACAATAAAGTAGATGTAAATGGAAAAAGAAAGTAGAAGAAAAACTGCAAAAAAAATGAAATCCTTCAATTAAACATAATAAAATCATTGTTTGTTGTGTTCATGATGATTGTATAAATTTCAGAGACAAAATTTTCATTGTAAAAACAATAGCAGACTACTCACAGATGTATTTTTTAATTATCAAGCAGACACGAATTTTGAATTCAAATCACTGTGACCTTGAACGGTATCATGATAAAATGGTTTTAGTTAACATTTTTCTGCACATATTTTTGTTAGCTTTTTATCTCTTTCTCTACATGGGCAGGGCGAAATATATGGTTAAGTAATTTTAAGCACGGGTTTGCCTTGTACTCAGACTGGTTTTCATAATTTACTCACCAAGCTTTTAAGAAATAGTTGCGTATATTGTTACACTGGGTTTCTTTATCCATTCAGCATATCATGTTACCATTATCACACTAAATTTTTTTATATAAATAAGCGGGATGTTTGCCTCTGAAATGAGATATACTTGTATTTCATACACAAAATTTCGTCCAATAAGCAGCAGTATTGGTTAAAAGGATTTACAGGCCACTGGCCACAAACACCGATTTATACTTTAGTGAAAATATTTTAACCGCATTATAAATAATTGAGAAAAACAGTTTTCCTAGGTCGGTCAGTCTTGTTAGGATTATTTATTTCATCTGCAGTAAAAAAGAACAAAACACGGAAAAATCCGAAGTGCCCAGACCGGGATTCGAACCCACAGCGGTGAAGGGCTAAGAGATTGCAAGTCAACGACTATAACCATTCGGCCACGGAGGCCCCCCACTTATGTAATGTGCGATGAAAATAAATAATTATTAGTAGAAGGGCCAACCATAGACATGGACTGTATCTAAAGTATATCTAATGTATACTGTATTCTTTTTCGAACATATGAAATCCTGCCATTTTCCTTTTCTTTTTTTCAGGGAAAAAAACTGGATACACTATCCTCACGGTTGCAACAATTCTCTTAGCATTTGCTGTTGCATGGGTATGTTGTGTTGTTAAATGGACTAAATGGAAAATATTCAAAGTTGTTCGTAGGCTCTTTCGATGTCGTAAAGGTAAGATTCAACAGTCATGAGACTGAATGCCCTAGAAGAAGTCCAACAGAAAGTTTTAAAAGATAGAAGTTCTGGTGCGGTTATAAAGTAATTAAGGCTGGCGATGGGGGGAACGAATTATTTTGCGATAGGTATGTTGATGAGAAAAGTGAGTTCTTTATAATTAGAGAAATATGCCTTAAAGATGAAGTAATGAAGTCTATGAGGAACAATTAAGTCTTTATGAATATATCGGAGGCCAAAACTGAAAGAAAAGAGGAAGTAGAAACTAAGTTGAGGGATTTGTGCAAAATGAAACTAGCCAAGGACTGAAAGGGACGCTTTACTTTTTAAGCGAACACTTCCTTAAGGAAATTATCAACAAAATACTAAAGTTAGTACAAAAACTGAAGGAGGCAAAAGTTGCATGGATTGCATAAGGCACACTGTATGTTGACAGAAAACCAGTAAGGGAATAAGGACACGAGGGGAGTGATGTGAATATTCTGTCATGGAATGTTCATGGACTAACGAAGGCCAAGATGGAAAGTGCTGACTTCGTAGATATTTTGAAAAGCAGCGATGATACCTTTTTATATGAGTTTTGGACTTAAATAACAAGTAATATTGAGTTATCAGACTACATTTATCACAAGTGGACGGTGGCACTGTGTTTTATTTTAAAGAATCATGAAAAGATGACATAGATTTTAAAAATGACATAGATATTATTTAAAGCAAACATTAATTGTTAATTTGGTTCCAACTAAATCATCACTATTTTAACATAGAGCATGACATATTTTTGTGTGGTATTTATCTCAGGGGAGAAGGCTGATTAGCATACAACGTAGTAAATATAGAATAACTTTACTTGCTCGAAATGAAGTAAGTTAGGATCTGTTAATATTCTCAAGCAATAAGAAATTGTGCAAATGGGTTTACCGAAAGATCTGCTAACAGCTGAATGCATTACACTGAACGACAGAGACAGCAACAAACTTTATGAAATTCAAAATTACAAAGTCAAAATAAATTATAGATACCTTAATCACAATTCCAAATATCCAAACTTATTCTGATCCTGTTGACTTTCCTGTTTAATCCAGTTGTAGAAAGTTCCTGAGCACTTTTTAAATCTCAACTCGTGAATAAATCGAAATAATCCACGAAAATTTTGTCAGTAATAATTTCCAAAGAATAATTCAGAATTATCACAAAGTAACTCTATGTAATGTCAAAGATAACCAAAGATAGAGATCCAGATATAGGACTGTTGATATATTATACTATTGGATCTTTCCAGAAAGATACAGAACTATCAGGTGTTAATGAGGATAATGCAGATCATGTGACCAATTGTTTACACGTTTTAATATGCTAAAAATAGCTTTCTTGAATAACTTCTTTGTTCTCAGTTTTCTGGAACATTCTACATCTTTTTATAATGATCTGTCAACCTCTTTAAGATTCTAAAACATAAAGTTATGGATAGTCAAGTGCTCATTAACAATGCACTTCATTTTAAATATCAAAACAAGTAAATAATTCAGAAATAAGCTGTCTATATAACACAGGCCTTTCTGTTGCACTTCATTTTAAATATCAAAACAAGTAAATAATTCACAAATAAGCTGTTTATATAACACAAGCCTTTCTGTTAGGCCCAAGAAACAATGCCTGTTCTTTGTTCGATGTTTACAGACAATAAAACAAATGAGCCTCCAAATGTATCGCTTGATGATTTTGTAGAGCGTGCCAGAAAACGTACGAAAAGGTTTCATATCAATGATTTCAAGTCCACTATAAGTGAAGATAAAATTGCGGCATATGTACACAGTAGATATCCAAAAATTACTAAAAAATATTATTTTTCTATACAGATTTAAACCTGTAGTTATCAGACTTAATTTTGAAGACGATCATAACGTATCTCTGCTAGATACTCATATAGTCGTTATCAACAAACCAACAATGCATCTAATTATCATGGGTATGACAAGCCAACATTATACAAACGTAGTCAGTACTCACAGAACTGTGATACATGGGGTTATAGTGCTCGCTTGAATTACAGTGAAAAGGACAGTAGGACTGACATAACCAATTACAACCCTTCTTTGATGTACTTAAGTGAATACAGTCAGTAAACAATAGTCTTATTCATATATGTTATACCTGACTATGAATTATGACTCGTGACAAAACTCTTAATTTTCTAACGTGTAATGCACTGGCATTATGTCAGGTTGCACGTTTTTATGCAATGTATTGAACGAGAAAATTATAGACATATGTGTGATATCCGATCATTGGCTATTTCAAAAGGATCTGCACTTTTTAGAATTTTTAAATAGTAACTATAAATGCGTATCTGTGCCCGACCGGGATTTAAGTGTTCCGAGTAATTGTGAAGTCGGTAAAAGTTGTGTGGCCCTGCTATTTCATCAATATACAATATGAATTCAACACCAATCAATCTATTTATGTGTTTCAAATGTATCTCTCTTGAAGAAATAATAGTATTACTATATATAAAGAATGTATGGATGATTTGTTTAACACTGTTAATACATACTCCTTTAAAAGACATAAAGACATATAACAAATACATGTATTACAACAAGCCCATAGATCTAAAGCGTGCGGTTCTGCTAAAATCTACTGTGAACATCACATTTATGGTGGTTCTATTATGTCAACATCATTGTTAAAACAAATCAACGGTATGTTTGCGTTACGCTATACACCGTTTTCAATGAAGCAAGGTGTAAATATCACATGATATAAGGGACGCAACAAACCTTAGAATGACCTTAAGATTACTGAGCAATTACCTTATCATCTGTGTTTTTGAAACTATATGAGAAAGCACTTTTACTGCTATTAAAATGTAACGGTACAATATCTGTAAGGGAGATTTCCGGCAAACTTGGGTTGTTTGGTGACATCTTGTGAGTTATGTGAGGGTCTGTCTTTTGCAAATGAAAACGAGAGTAAGCTTTTTGTATGTATGCTAGACGCAAAGCAAGCCTTCGATAGAGTTTGGCATGACATCCTCTTTTCTAAAATGAGACAGGTTAATATTAGCCCTAATGTTTGCAATGCCTTTCGCAACTTACACAGTAACATGAATCGTAAGGTAAACTTTCGTCACTGTGAGTCAGACTGGATAGATATTAGCAAAGTACCAGACAAGGAGGGAGTGGTAGCCCCCTGTGCTACCTGCTATATACAAATGAACGAGTTCAGACGTTAGAAATATAGAGTGCAGTTGTCCTACAGTTGCAGATGATATGCTTTTAATGTCTTTCTCTAGATTACAAGAAATGATGAATATTTGATATAAATATTCATGTAAATGGCGATATGAGTATAATACAATATCAGTAGTAACTTGTTTTAAGGATACTAGAAATGAATATATGAAAAGCGTAAGGACTTGGTATATAGGTGCTGATATTGTGTCCGAAAATGACAGTTAGGTGCATCTAGGCATTGAATTCAACAAATACTTATTTGAGAGTTCTAATATACAAACTGCATGTGCTAAGCTTAAAAGTACATTTGTAGGTTTAATGAATTCAGAAATTCACGAGAGAGGTTTACACCCAATGACGTCATTGAAGATTTATAATTCTGTTGTAATCCCAAAAGTCCTGTATGGGTGTGAGCTATGGATAAACCTTACTACTGTTCAGTTATTGGAGCTAGAACGTGCCCACATATTTTGTGTTAAGTACTTACAGAATATCCCAAAAAGATCAAGAATAAAAGTAAGTCTGATTGGTACAAGACCAGTTGAATATCTAATAGATGAACGTAAACTTATATATTTTTGGGCAACTATGTCATTTGTCTAGGTTTTCTTTTTTTCCAGTGGATAGACTGTTCAGTAAATATGTTAGGAATTTTCCTGAATTAGACAGACTGTAGTCTAAATACGGTCTAAGTGGTGCAATACAATACTTTGCTGCGAATGGGGGGGTGTCCCCCTTTAACATTTATGGACGTATATTGCAGTTTAAACAAGTAAATTCGCTGTATAGACAAAATTGGGAGAGAGAGTTGAAAATGATATACAAGTAAAGGAATTCATTTTTGTCAAACCTGACGCGTTACAGGCGTCTCATTTATGGTTGTTAAGTAGATGTAATATTGCATTCAGAGATGAAACACAATAGATTTACTTAATAAGCTATTCTTCGATAACTTCACTACAAATTGTTCGATTTGTAATTTAGTTCTAACTCAAAACCTAGTAGAACATATTACTTTATATTGTAATGTGACTGAAACGTCCCGTTGTTTATTGTGGCAGAAACGTTTGAAAACTGTATGGCAAAGAGTGTATTATGAACTTACCTCACTAGCTCCTAGACGTCAAGTCTTTACTTTATTTCCCGTGTTATCTTCAATGGTGTCCAGCAATGATACTTGTTCTATGTGTCTTAAGAAGTTAAGATATGTGTTAAATGTTTTTCATTAGTTATACAGTATACTCTTCTGTTAGTCTTGATCCTAATAAAATCCATAGACTGTATAATGGTATTTGTGATCGACTATGTTGTTGAAAAGTGTGAGTCTATAACTGTGCTCAACTAGCATCAAATAGCAATTGTTAACTTTGTGTCGATAATGTAAATGTATGTAGTGCAATTTAAATCAAAACATGCATTATTTTTTCCCGATGGTTCATTTTCCTACAGATATTTCACATCGGGTAAATTAACAAAGTGAAAGAAAAGTCGGTATTTGTTTTGCTTTAAACTGCAATTTATACCGATGTTTGAGTCTATACATGTGTACCTCAATAGTTCTCTATATTTTGTTTCGATAGAGATATTGATAGTAAGTACTATCCTGGAATGCATACACATGTTGGTCAATAATTTTCGTAATAAGTTATTGATGACCGCCTATCAAATACATTTTCAATTTTAATTGTAATGATGCATAATGAAATAGTTCTCTTTATTTCGTTTCGTGAGAAATCATGTACATTATTTACGTATCATCCAGAAATTCACTAATTCGTTTGTTAAAGTGTATGTTTGTCGATAAACATGTATGTGTTTGTGTTATTTTAATACTGTATTATATGTTTTGGTTTATCTGTTGTAACTATTATGTAAATGTATGTACTTTTAATTTATGGAGGAAGTAAAGAAGTCAATCAATCTTATTCAGTTTTTCGCTTAGCTGTAATAAAAGACATGTTGAACACAGCTATACACATGAAATAAGATTTCGATCAAGTATTATAGGAAAGTTGACAACTTTTAATAAATTAGATACTAATATTCGCATTTCTGAAAGAGGGTCTAGTGCCTGACTTCCAAATGGTACACGGGAAGTATTTTAACTTGAATATTTGTGTCACTAGACAAAATCAGCTAATATTCAAAGTCGCACCTTAATTAACGCTGCAAAGTGTTGATGACGAATGTGTGAATGCTAAAAGATGTTTTCTCGAAGCACGTCGAGCTGTTTAAAAGTATAAAAATGGTAAATCGAATCAATGTTTGTAAGTGTAAAAGAAAAATGGATTAAGTGTCGAAACCGAAACGAGCATTTAAGTCAAAGAATGATAAAAACATGTAAAAACTTAGAAAATGTAAGCCAAGAGATATTTGGAAACATTTCAAAGGTAAGAATGCAAAAACAGAATCATCAATTAAACTCGATGAGCTTTTTTAATAGTTTTCGAATTTTCAAAACGACATCTTTACCTGTACAAACGAGACAGAAGACAACTTTTGTAAAACACACGATTTTAATTTATTCTCTGTTAATGACAAGCTAGATGTTCCCATATGTATCTAACACAATGTAAAATGCTGTTAAAAAGTTAAAACCAAATAAAGCGTATGATCTGGGTTTTGACGTGTTGACTTCCATATATTGAGAGCCATCAAATAAAATTAATGCAACGATTTGTCAGTCTTTTTCTGTTTTGTTTTACTGTACAAAAACAAACACTAGCAAAAAATTTCCAACTCAGATATTATCAGATAAAATTATCTGATCAATGCAATCTTTTGATTTGTTTCAAGTTTGAAGGTCGTCGGACCTGTTCTATAAAACAAAAACAACTAAAAAAGAATTATCGTCAGGTTAACCGCTACAATAGGTTTTACGATTTTCCTACAACAAAACGTTTAACTGTTATGCTATATATGAATTGGCTAAAAGACAAAATCCGGTCTAAAACTGGGGATGCCAGTTTTTCTATAGGTGCAGTACTTATTTGAAAATAATAATTTTTCAAATAAACCGCTACAATAGGTTTTGCGATTTTCCTACCAACGTCGTAAGAACAAATGTTAAACCGTTATGATATATGAATTGGCTAAAAGACAAAATCCGGTCTAAAACTGGGGATGCCACTTTTTCTATAGGTGGAGTACTTCCTTTAAACCTTATATCGTCTCCTTAACTAAGAAGAAACAACCAAACACAATTATCATTTCATAAATTCATATTTAATTG
>JAULCC010347887.1:0-11713 GCA_032358795.1 Nuttallia obscurata | reverse complement strand
ATGACAGTGCTTTCAATCACAACCAATTTAAAATTTCCGGGGTGTGCTTAACTTATTTCCAGGTGTATATATATATCGAGATATGTTAGCTAAATAAATTTAAGTGTTGTCTATAAAAATCAAAGACTGAGATTGAAACTGAGTTTTGAGCACAGTGTACATTTAAAGTTTTATAACCTCAGGGCCTGATCATATATTTTCTTTACATTTTTATTTTCACTTTGTTGTATTATTTTAGTCCAATATTTCATCATAATAACATATATTTGGCAACGCAGTGGTTTTCTTCCTAATTCATCATATACAAAATCCTTTTGAAAATTGTTGTTATTTTCACTCTAAGTATTTTTGTTTGATAAAACTTCAGACAAGTTCTTTCAATTGTATCTGCTTTGAAGAATCCCGAACATTCTGCGCCATAATCTAAAATAGGTAAAATCAATGTATCGAATAGATCTATCCTATGTTTGACAGTAAGAGTAGTAAGCTTATACACATTTTTATCCATTTTAAAAATAGTTTTTAAGGCTTGACCTGTAGTAGTCATTTGGGCATCAAAGAAGAAACCACTCGATACAAAAACAATACCTAAGTATGAGATTCTATTTACAATATATGATAGTACCATTATATTTAAATTCCAAATTCTGAGGTAGTCTTCCACCCTTTTTAAATATCATTATCTTTGTCTTTGAAGTGATCAAAGTAAGTTTCTATTTACAGCAATAATTATAAAGATCATTTAAACCATTGTCAAACAATACAATATCATCTGCATACAGAATGAGAAATATTTTGAACATATTTATATTTATGCCTACGTAATAACTCTTCATAAACATTTCTTCCACATCTTTTAGATACATGGCAAATAAAAATGGTGATAAATATTAATCATGGCTGACACCCAAAGAACACTCAAATTCACTGCTTAATTGATTATTATGCTTAACTAATAGTTGTTTTTGAAAAATACCCCCATATGCATTGTTGTTGTTTTTTTAAATCTGGGTTGAGAAGTCTCAATAAATAGCCGCATACATTTTTCACAATCTTGGATATCAATTCCGTAAGGATATTTGTATGCGCGAGATAGCAAATACCGTTTATGTTAAGACGAAAGATAATGGTGTATGATACTTTTCAATATAGATGTAAACTGATGTGGGATAAGCACACAATTGAAGATGAAATGGAAAATGCTGGAAAAAACATTAGATAAAAAGTAGTAATTAAAGATTTAAAAACATTATAATAAAAATATAAGTACCTTATTGTATTGTAAACAGGATGTAAGTAAGTGACCGGGCCGATGACATATTTTCCTGTTTTCGGATGAAAACAAATTAATTCTAAATATCATCAATGATATATTTTCCCCAACTACTTTTGGCTTGCACAAACCTTACAGTATGACCATTTCATATTAATATAATTGAGTCAAGCTAAGACAATTTACATGACCACACGGAGCGAAATTACAGAAAATAAGCAAATATCTACTGGCAATATAATTAGTCTTACGCACGGACGTATTTAATTTTGTGAACAGTTTTAATCAATGCTAAAGTTACCTGAAAGCCAAACAGTTAACATCGTTTTTATGATCGGAAATTACCAAACAAAATTAAGGTATATCGTCACCGGAAGTCTAATGTCAAAATATTGTAAAGCGTTTCCTTGATCCGAATTGCACGCGAAACTCTCTTGGTCATTGTTTAGCTGACCGGTAACTGCATTGGCGGATTCAAAGGGGAGAGCCGGACTCGGTGCGCTCTAGCCTATTGAATTGCTCCGGAAAATAGTGTATGATTCTTAAAATATCAAGAAGCTTCAAATCTAGCGTATATCTACATCTAACATATAGTAAATGATTAAACAAACTGTAGATTTTCTAAATTACCGACTGTCAGACTTACTCGGTTGTGGGAGTGAGGTAATGTTTTTTAATATCGTTGAAAACTAATCAGACGGACTCAACCAACGGAGCAACTGCTGAAATGAATACATGTACTAGAATTATTTTCCAAACCATTCAACTTGAAATCCCGACGCCGACGGATGGTTACCTTTTGTCGGATGGGTTTAAAAACGCAACAAAGTGTCAAGATACACTAAGATGGTCTCTCAACATTCAAAAAAAAACCAATGATCATTGCAAAATCCTTTTTTTTATATATTGCAATTCAGGTTGTAACAGATGTAATGGGCGAATATGATGAATATTTGTCACGAGTGCGTGTATATTGCAAGGAGAAAAGATCGCCGACTGACTCTGCTGTTTATGGTCTTCTTTATAATAGCTCCATGATAATAAAACAGATTTTACTTTGGGATAATAAACCGATGAGTATCAACAAGGTACCCTGTTTTTAAGAGTCCACATGTGTAACAGGCTAAATGACTGGTTGTTTTGTTTATACTCATAAAAACTTAGTTAATGAAACACGTTCTCGATATTGTCTTTATTATTGAACAAGTCAGGACGGGACTTGTACTAGTCTCTGTACATCGGTAATTGGATTAGGCAGGATCTTCGGAGGTTGTTTCAATAATCACTCGTATTCATTCCCTTTCGGTATTCACTCTTTAAAGGTATGCACCAATTATAACGAGAGAACACCTAAAACATTGAATGATTTGAGTTAATACGAACACTCGGGTGACGGTCTTTTACTACGTGTAACTACCACCTGCCCGAGCGTTCGATGCAATATGGTTACATCCAATCATCCTAGATCCCACTATATATGTTCCATGGACAATATAGATGATAAAATCATTAATATATCATCGTTCTCTTATTTTTATTGCCAGTTTATGTTCAGACAATGCCATAAATCTGTCTGTGGTAAAGCCTAGTTTGTGTTTTTTGTACGTTCTAAAATGCCCCTAGGATGCATCAGATGCAATGCTTGATTTACAAAAAATCTCGAACTCCCTGGTATGTCTGTCTGTGCGTAAACAGAAAACAGTTTAAGAACTTACGCCCCCTCTTCCCCCTAAGAAACCTGGATCCGCCACTGAACAATATTATATGTGTTGATTTCTTTTTCAAAAGAGTGAATGGAAACTGTTGCACAAATCATAGCAAGATAAACAATCTTAAAGCAAGAAATGTTACTCACTGCAATATTACATAAAAGCTCCAATGCTCATGTCACTCTCGAAGACTGTAAAAATGTATAAACCTTTTATATCAATATACTATTTGTTTTGTTCTGGCTTTTGCTACAGAATCACCCCTATCTTAATATCACATTTTATTTGAATGTACACAATTCTGTTGACATAAAAATGATACTTCTTCAAATGTATTATATGTGAAATAATTTTGATAAGGAATCAAGTTCGGTTTTAGCGAATTTGAAGGAAAATAATGTTTGCCAAGGGAAGCAACTCTGGTTTACTATAATTTTCAAGCTAATATGTTTTAAGTACGAATTTCTTCAAAATGACGCTGTGGAATTTTTTTATATTGCTGTTATTGGAGTCAACATTTTAAACCCCGCAGAGCGGCGCATCATATGCGCGAGTATCTCTTTAACATGAATCTTCAGCAACTGTTTCGAATGTTTGTGATATTTGTGATAGCAGACCGGTACTCGCTTTTTCATTCATTTTATGTTATCATTCTTTTGTTCCCTCTATATATAATGTAAATTTATTTTGATGACAAAATACAATACCAAGTTTTATTATACGATTTAATACAATACATTTCTTGGCGAATATTTAAGAAAGGTATTATTAAAGCCAGCTAGTAGTTCCGTAAGAAAGACTTCTTTACACCGTGAACCCTATGACCTTTTGTATTGACGACTGATATGCAGCCTGTACCACAAATCGAGATTTTTATCTCTATATTTGAGAATTTTACTCCAATATCGTCATATTTTTGCGACATTGCAATGATCGATATATATATTTTTCGAGTCTATTAATTTCGAGTCTACACATTGTCGGCTAACAATTAGATGTTGTCGTTGTTTCATTCAGACGTGTCGATTAGTCTCGAACCTTTACAGCTTTCGTCAACCAAAAACTAAGCGATTTACAAAATGTTATTCGCCAAAGCGATGATAGCCATGTTGGTTAGCTAAACAATAGCTGGTCTTTAAGGATGTATTAAAGTCAGAAGTCATGTTTTTAATAATATCTAACTTTTTTTGCTTATATGGTTATTTTGGTAGGTGGTTTTATGTAGTTTAAAAATGCTAAAACAAGTATGCGTCGCTGTGCACTTTTTTACACTGGAGCAATTTGAAGAAAACGCGTCACATGTGCAAATTTTTCATATTTCAACCGACGAAAAATTATCGTATTTTCAAATTTACCTTAAAATCAAAACAAAATCGACTGTATATCCTTTTTTAAAGGTTATATCGCATCATGAGACATATATTGACATAATCAAACAACAGTAGAAACATGTTCACCATATTTTCGAAATAAAAAATGGACTGATTTGACCATATAGGAATTCACATCAGCGAGGATTAATTTAATTTGATAGCTTAACAATAACTTTAAAAAAATGAACTTCTGATATTTTACTTTTTTTCAAACTCTATTAGATGATATATCATACAATCAAGTAAAGTACAAGAGTTTAAACAGAAAACAATATTGGTCGCTGTGCAAAATATTGAGTTTTAGTCATTTAAATTACCTTCCCTGACTAAAACATCTGGGGTTTTTTTATAAATAAATTTCATACAATGTTCTATAAATTGAGCAAAATGTGACCTAAATTGACACCAGAAGCTATAAAATTGACGTATAAATTGTTCTCATTATAAAACCTTATAAGGTGCCGTTACACCTGTTATGTTGTTAACTCGTTTAACCTTTAGTCTGCCGACCGTGAACGAATATGCAAACAGCTTGGATCCAGATTAGACGCAGAGTAACTCTGCGTCTAATCCGGATGCAAAATATTTGACACTCGGACAATTGTTTATCAAAATATTGGGCGATTCTGGTGAATTTTAAAATCTAAGCAGACAATAGTTTAAGCGGACGACATTTTTTTCAGCAGGCTAAGGGTTAACAGTTTTATCAAGAATGGCGTAATCAATGTCACAGGAGGCAACTCCTGTGCGTTTGATAATGTCGTAAAATGTATTATAAAATTATATTATGTTTCACTTTATTTTTACAAAAAAACACATTGTTTTATATCAACGTAAACGTGATATAAACGTGATATAAGCAGTTTAAACTATAATTTTTAAGTAATTTCGAAAAAAAATATTTATAGTTTTAGGACTTGCCGTAATTCGGCATTTACGGTAAGAGGTCTGACTTGAATACATTTTAAATCCAAGTCATCTGTAAACAATCAGACATAAATAAATCGACATGTGATGATCCTTGTGCGTCTCCTTACATGCCATATATCAAAGAAGTTGTGATCACTTCAGCGAAGAAAAAGTAAGCAAACATTGTGTAAGGTCACATTGACCCAACATTTGACCGATTTAAAATCTTAAATCTTAAAGTTTGATAGAAGTATCGGAATTGAACTGCTCTTCTTTGTGAAGTGAACATAAGCAAACACAGGTTTGAACAGGTCCGAACTCTGCCAACCAATATTTCTATTTCAGTTTCATCGTTTAGTAAATATGATTGATTTATATAATACATGACCTCATTTATTTATTTTTGTTTTAAATATCTGTGATTTTAAAAGCATATATAAAGACCTAGAATGTACCTTATCTTATTATAAAGGTTCTCATTATTTTGAAAATAAAATGATTACAATTGAGGGGAATTAATGGAGGGTTACCAATGAATCAACGGTTTTACAGACCTGCAAGTGGTAGGCTCTGTATGAAGAGTCATCAATATTGTATTCTGCATACATTTTACATTCATGGATATTCTATATCTAAATCGTAAGAAAACAAAAGTAGACAAACGCCATATATAGTATATAAGTGCGTGCGAGTGTTTGCGAAACCAACCTTTAAATTTTATCGATGATTTAATCGGTCACATTCATTTCTTGTGATTAACGAGTGAGGGGATTAATGAGACAACAAATATACTTAAATATATGGTAGTTTATTTTCACCCATAAAACAGTCAAATCTATGCAACAGCAATATGTTCAAACTGAAAACAGTAAATCAAAATTGATAAATTAAAAAGACCAAACATTGTTGTAAATAACTTAACAAGAATAAATGAAATCAACCATACTTGTCTTGATACATTAACTTTATTTTCAGTTTTACTTCAAGAATTAAGAATGTGAGAAAGATTCCAAAGGGCTGTTGATAAACCTTTCTATCAATACATAAAGCATTTCATCTGAGGTTTAATCAACATTGAAAACATAGCTGACTGTGTCTTGCGGTGAACAGATAAAACTATATCCAAATGATTTCTGATAGAAATAAATTTTGAATCATTTGTCAAAATTTAAATGATTTGCGTGTCCTCTTTACAAATGATTAAAATCCTATTCTAAATATAGTTCACTTTGCCAACCACAAATCAATACAGTATTATACACAGAAGTATCTCAATTTGTTTTTATAAACTTAATGACCAACACTTCCAAATATTTGTACTTCAACATTTGTACTTATCTGATCAGATGTTATGATGACTCATTTTAATTGTATTTTATCTGAAAACATATTATTTGACAATTATATTGTTTGGTCATATGCTGGTCGTAAGATGTTTAGTTGTTTATCGCTGATATGATGATAGCGGTTAAATTAATGTTTTGAAACAAACTTATTTCTATCATTTTCTATAAATAGTTCTGCTTAAATACATTCTTTCAAAAGCATACCAAATTTTACAATGAATACAATTACAGCTGCATCTTTTCTTGGATAAATGTGTAACTGTGAGTACTGTATCAAGTATTGAAAAATAACGTTAGGCATTTCACAAAGTATTATTTCATTTGTATCTATTATGTTGTGACATATTGTGGCATGTTTTGAACCGTTTCATGGAAAATATTAGACTGAATATCGAAGACTAAAATACCATATTTTTACATTTTATTCAGTTGTATCTAGATTAAAACTTTGGCAAAAATTACAATATTGCAAGCTTCATTGAAACGGTCCATCCATAGAATACAGTGTTTGTTGATGTGAATATAGTCGAGCCAGATTCAAATGTAAGTTAAAACACTCAAAAACATCGAGACCGTGGGAACAAAAAAAGAAACACTCTAGTCCTGTATTCAGCTAGCTATCTCTAAACTATAGACAAACTTGTAATAACTGATATAACAGTTAGTAGTAAGCTTATAAACATTGACGTTGCTCCATTGTCAAAAGTGCAAGGCTCATTACACTCATCGCCGTCACAAACATTCACAGTGACAGTTGCAGTTCCAGTGTGTATGACTGGATCTACCCACGAGTCCTCGGCGGTAACGGTTAGTGCATAACATCGTGTAACGGCCCTGTCAAGTGTTTTGATGACTGTAAGTACTCCGGTAGTAGATCCAATATCAAAGTCAGAGTTCGTGTTACCACCTGAAATTAATCGTCTACATTTAGTTTGAAATGTGTTAATATATCTATACAGATTTGAATAATGTCCAAAGCAATAACCATCACTAAATATAAAGCCTAAGCTTTTGTTATTTAGACAACATTTACCGATTTAAGTAATTCAATTATAATGCTATAATCAAAGCAAGTAAATATGTGTGTGTACATTGAAGTATTCCATAGGTATAGACAAAACACTCGAGATAGATCAGCTGGGTTTTTTCCCGAGCTTTTGGTACTAAATACTAAATAAAAATGATAATAAATGCACCTTTGTTCATTCATTGATAATCAAGTGGAAAATAGAGATTATGACTGACTGAATCGGAAATTCCGGCATATGTAACATAGTATTCAGTTTTGCCATTTATCTGTTTTAATATATCGGATTAAACCATTTCCTGATGGATAGTGAATAAACGCGACATGTTGATTATGACAGAAGAGCATTTTTGTAATATGTTATTATATGAAAAACTAATGATAATACGAGACTGGTCTCTATAACACCCACTTGTTCCCGAGCCTATATTAGTACACAATTCCTTAGTACAGATGTAGAAAAGGAAGCCAGTTTCATAAGTCCCATAGCGCTTTTCCTATTCCATTCATTAACATATTCGTATATCCATTATCTGGTTATTACATTTACTAAAAAGAAATGGCGTCGCCTTTCGTAAATTATTAATAGCTTCGTAAACATTTTCCCAATGTTTTTTACAATAACAGAGGCTAAACATTAGAAGGATCTGGTGCTGGTGCATACAAGGGTTCGTTGTAAGTTATCTACAAAACCAATATAACATGTCGAGACAAAAACAGCCGAACGATGTCTAGTGAAAGTTTACAAGTTATATCCTAGGCTGTAGTTTAACTAAAAATGTACACCTACCAGTAATGTCATACACAATGACATTTGTTTTGTCTTTATCAAGGTCGGTAGCTGTCAAAGTTATAACTATAGTGCCTGAAATATCAAAGTAATATATTTGATAATCTATTTGTTTATATGTTATCTTTTACATCAATTTGCACATAATGGCTTTTATCAGCTAAATCAATTATTCATCTAATGAGATGCAATATATTCTTGCCTAAACGAAAACTAGTATAAATCGTTTGGGTGTAACAGTATTAATGCTATAGATAATTTCTTAAAACTTTATTACAATACTTTTTTGTTTAGACATCGAGTAAACTTCTGCGAATAAATTTATTTTGTCAAGATAAATACTGTAGACTAGTAACTTTTACTTGCTATAGGTTTTCATAATCATGTATGAATTAAATCTCTGGCAATATGTCGACAACTGATGGACATATCCGGAGGAAACTTTTACTTACTATCCGCCGATGTTATAATTAAAACATAGCTGTATTTGCAAACGATTCGGAAAGAGGCCATGACAAATAAAGAAACTTCCGCACATTTCCAGCAACATGCGAGCACTTGCCGAAGAAGAAAAATGCATTGCTTGCCTTTTCATTTTCGTTAAATATTTCATCACGAAGTTTGTTTAACAATCGGCAAACTCAGTATGAGTCTACATGTCATACGCGAGCTGGCATACTGTTAATAGTATGTGATAATAAAGATAATAACGAATTAATTCATAGTGGATTATATATTTGGAACAAAATTAATTTTTAATATGTCCATACTTTCTTTCTTAACTAATCATCTGTTTGGAATGTGTGTTTTAATACTTGCCTTTTAACAATTGGCTGCTCATCAGTTATGTTTAAAAGAGCAAATGTTTTTCTTTGAACATTATAGATGAATGTCTATTCTATATCTATTCTATGGAGTGAAATAGAAACTTGACTTGGTAGTCTTTTAACAATAATGCGCATGTTGGTATCTTAAGAAAACAAACATAGGTTTGATTGAGTTCGAGGTTGGTTATCACATTACAAAATTAAAGGCATAATAAAGCTCAAAACTGCAATAATCGGGTTTTTTTGCAAGGTTAACGAGGTGTTTATCGCAATATTGGGTCTGGGTCTCTAACAATGTGTCCTACGATGATATAAATACGAAAATCACGACAAGCTTAAAATCGAGTATTTAACAACACATCATTGCTGACATTCTTAACGCTGTTGAAACAAACCAGACACCCTCATATATAATAAGAAGTTGTTTTTTTACATATTATATACACACATGCGAATGCCATCGCACGCATGTTGGTACACATTGAATAGTACACATTAATTAGATCACATCACATGACGTGGTTGTGATATTTAGCCATAAATCGAGGGCATCAGATATACCTTCCAAGCTGAGGAATGCAAACAAGACCTTTGGATACTATGATAGCAAAATAAGGAATTAACATATTGATCTATCGATTACAAAAAGTGGATGAAAATTGACATAGTAAACGACGATCTTTATTCATGATTATGCACACATGCACTAATTAACGCGATTTTAACATGTTTTTTTTTAGCTTCTTATGGCTTTAGTTATACCTTTTCATTTCCCATTCTTACCCAAATACATGAGTATAGATATTTCCATTCTGTATATTATATTGATTTAAGATCTATACTAAGAGTACATTGAAGTAATTGCCCAGATCAGGTATATCGTCACCGGAAGTCAAATGTCAAAAACTTGTAAAGCGTCTCATCGATCCCGATTTTTCCATCAGTATAGCTCATGCACGTGAAATTGTGTTGATTTATTTTCCGAAAGAGTAAATGGAAACTGTTTCGAAAATCATAACCAGATAAAAAAAATCTTGCAACCTAGATATGCTAATGAAATATTACATTAAAGCTTCAATGCTCATGATGCTCTCGAAGACGATAAAACAGTATACTTTATATCAATATACTATTTGTTTCGTTCTGTCTTTTGCTAAAGCATTACCCCTGTTTGAATATCACATTTTATTTGTATGTTTATTTTTTATTTTAGTTCAAACATATTTATTTGCATATAATATACATGCAAGGGGATTGGGCTACAAGTTATTATAACCTTATCTGAGGCCCTCTCCTTCATGTAGCATGTAGCGGTAATTCGAATGAATGCTATGTGAGTTCCGTAGATAAATAGTATAAAAAATAAAAGGTATCTTTGAAAACAAATAAAACAAATACTCTTGCAGACGGTGCTATTATATTGCTTCAATCCATCAACAAAGTATAAAACACTTCTCTGTACGTTTCAGTTAACTACCGGTACAAACTATGGTTGCTGATTGAACTCCCTCCAAAAAAGTTTTCATCGAAGCCGGTAGTCATGTGGTCCGCCACTAATGGTTTGCATTGGGCTTCGCCATATTATTATAAAATTATTTGTCTTTAGTTTTTTAAAGTTCTTAGAATTTTAGATAATTTGGCATTTCATTGATTCGACAGGTTACCAGCACTTAAGTTCAACAATACACATAAAGAACCTGTGACCAGTCGTTAGCACAAAGGTGTTGTTCTTTACTCAAATGGAACTCTAATGTAGATAGCGATTTAAAATCTTAATCGAAGATAATAGGAGTAGTGCGAAAGATGAAATATATTCTTAATAGGCGTGCACTTTAACAAATTTATGTTTCTTACGTTCGTCTTACTCTCGAATATTCCTCAGAAGTTTGGAATGGTTGTTCCGCATATCTTTCTTTATCATTAGACAAACTGCAAAGGAAGCAGCACGTATTGTTCAGTATCCTTAGAAAATCTCTCAAAGAATGCGGTTGGGAATCGTTACAAAATCGACGCGGAATTAAAACAACTGTATTTTATGTTTAAATCTTCTCATGTCATGTTACCGGCTCATCTAAATGCATTGTTGCGAGAGCACCCGATCTCTTTATGACTTGAGTCTATATGACATATCTGTTCCATTCACTAGGACAGATATATTGCGTAAGCCGTGTATTCCTTCATCTATTTCGATATGGAACAATCTTGATAATAGTTTTCATGATTCACCTTCTTTGGCAAGTTTCAAGTCTAATATAACCCAGCGAAATCATCTTAAAATACCATTGTATTTTTTTCATGGCATAAGGCATGTATCTATAACTCATGTACGGTTGAGAAATAAATGCATCGATCTTAGAAGTGATCTGCAAGTTGTTTACTTTTTCGTAAAACAACTGCTTTAACAATTTTGTAAACTTCACTTCGCCCCCTGCTGGGCGGGTAACGAATTGTCCAGCTGT
>JAULCC010347776.1:0-11714 GCA_032358795.1 Nuttallia obscurata | reverse complement strand
TAGTCGCTTGGTGCGGGGCTGGGGTGGTGCGAAGAGCTCTTTTGAGAGCTTTCTGCATTGCTTTCCTTCTGCATTAGGTGGCCACTGGTCTTGAGTATCATATATACATCGTTTTAGAGTGGCCGCTCAATACGGGTTTGACTGAATGCAGAATATTTCATTTTTTATTTGTATTAATATGTCAGTCGATATTATGTTGTCTGTGCATTCACGTCTATCTGTCATTAAAGTCAAACACATGCACATGATAAACATTCTCCACCAAGTTAGGAATGAATAAAATATGTAATTCGGTTTTTGTACGTGTATATAAGTATTTTTATGTCAGTCGACAGTTTTGTTGTTGCATAAACATTCATGTTTATCTGTCATTCGCTTCAAATGCTTACAAGCATAACTTGGTAGACCTTCTACATAAAGGTATTATGAGTGTAATACAACTTTAGTATGTTTCACAAAAGTTATTGCTCATCCTTATCAAGTCATTATACATGTTGTTTTTTTCTTTTTGATTGTCGTCTGATATATGTATCATGTTTATAGTATATGGTTCAGATTTAGTGTTCAAATTTGTATGACACATGTTTGTCATGTTTCATTTGTTTTCTTCTGTAAAAATGTCCACACGGGCTTATAAGCCCACTGGAAATGAATGAATAAAACTTGAAACTTGAAACTTGTCTTTATTAATATGGATGTATCGGCCTTCTGTTAGTCAACCTAACTATGTTTTTAATCCTAAGCCTGCTGAAAAAATTCGTCTGCTTAAACTGTCGTCTGCCTAGATTTTAAAATTCATCAGAATTGCCAAATATTTGGAGAAACAATTGGCCGAGTGTCAAACAGCCCGGATCCTATTTGGACACCGAGTTACTGTTTGTAAATTCTATCACAGTCGCGCATAGCAGGCTAAGGGTTAATGAATAATACTAGCACAAGTCAGAATTGAGAAAAATGGCACCGATAGGTTGGCTGAGATTGAGTTCTGCTTCAAATACGTGAACTGTTACAGAAAATACTAGGTCATTGTGTTTCAGACTAAGAAATACACTCAGAAGTTGCAAAGAGCTTACATGTTCATATTCATCGAACACGTGATGGACCCGTAGAAATACACAAACTACACTTTTAAAGGCAAAACTGGATATAGAATCTTTAATCATTTTTTTCGCTGCCTATTGCTATATCTAAACAAGAGGTTACCGCTGGCTTGGATTTGTTTTCTGTCGTATGAGTCTGTGGGTCGACCGAAGTAACATCGGAGTTTGCAAGGTGTGAGTATACATCCGGCATGTCTGTTAATACAGATGACACGGCGGTGGTGTTGGTAGCATACCGGGGTGGATGTTTTCTCTTCCTTCTCTCTAATGTATACATTTCCATGAATTCTTTGTGGGTCTAAAATAAGGATACAAAGGAATAAATGTTGATATTAAGAAGTATGATAGATTGTAACCGATTGGTGTAAAACATTCATAGATCGTACATATTAACATGAACCAAACGCATATACACGAAAACTGAGTTAGTACATGTGCGTATTTTTATATGTGCGGATATTTTGATGTTTTTGCGTATATTTTGATATTTTTGCGTATATTTTGATATTTTTGTATATATTTTGATAGATGAGCGGACATTTTGAAAAAACAAGCGGTTGGTTTATATAAATGCGTATATTTTGATATTCATGTATAGATAGTTTTATTAGTACAAAGGTCATACGCATGTGCAGATATTCTTTTATATGTGCGAATAATTTGGTGTCTATGCAGATATATTTTATGCATGTGCAGATATTTTGATATATGTGTGGATATTTTAATATTTCAGTGGATATTTTGATATATATATATATGCGAATATTTCATATGTATCTGTGCTGTTTATTTATATATGTGCGGCTCTTTTGAAATATATACGGATTCTTTTATATATGAGTTTTTATATATGTGCGGATATTTTCATAAATGTGCATACATTTTCTCGATGTGGGGAGGAGGGTATGCTCTCAGAAAACAAACATACGTTATTTTAGTTTAGCATTAGTTGTATATCTTTTGAATCTTTAAAACTACCGACATTTTTTAACTTTTCTTCTAAAGCTGCACCGACGATATCAACATAACATGTTATCTAAATATACTGACCCAAATTGAAAACTTTACATCGGATCTAAAAGTATATATTTTGTTGATAAATGTATATTCGGGGTAAATGTCTTATTTTCGAAGCTTCAATGCAATATCAATTATGTAATTTATGAATGATTGAGTAGAAAAGGGTTCTAAATAAGATCCAAGAAAACTGCAACATCTGGGGGAAGTACTAGCTAAATGATTTCATAAGAAGCATCAAGTTTAACGTTTCCACAAAATAAAGTCTTATATCCACATGATAAATTCTCTTTTAACACAAGCTAGATATTTTAAACATTTATTTCCAAAATTTACAGAAATGGGATTCAGCCACAAGTTCTAACATCCTTAGATTTGGCCCTCCCCTAAATGATATCAATGCATATTATTCACTAACAAGGGCTTCTTATAAATATTTTACACAAGTTTTTGCTACACAGGAAAAAACAGACAGAGCGAGATAGAAAAGCGAGAAATTGAGAGACAGAGTACTCTAAGTCTACACTGGATAGTTCCTCGTTCCAACAAATTCTTCCTTGTTCCCACAAGATAGTGTCTAGATTCCTTAAGACACTGTTTCGTTCCCACTAGATACTGTTTTGTCCGTTAGAAAGTTTCCCCTTCCGAAAAGATAGTTTCCTGTGCATTCATGGTATTTTTGTTCCACAAAGTTTCTCGTTCACACAAGAGAATAACTCGTTCCAAAAAGATAGTATCTCGTGAAACAAAAACGTTACTCATTTCCAGAAGACAGTTTCTGATGTTTGGAACGATATTTTTCTTGTGGGAACGATTAAATATCTTCTTTGAACGGGAAACTATTACGAAGGAACGGGGAAATATCTTGTTGAAACAAATAAACTTCTAATGAATTAAAACGTATCGAAAGGGAAAGATAAAGAGTAATTTAAAGCACCAAGAATATTATTGAAACGTGAAACTATCTTATGAGAACAAGGAACTATCCTATTTGAAAGAAAGATTCTCTTGTAGGAACGACACACTATCTTGTGGAAACGAGAATCTATCATGCGGATAAGTTTATTTATTGGAACGACACACTATCTTGAGAGAACAAGAAACTATCTTGTGTGAACGACAACTTTCACAAGGACAATACATCTGGTGAGACAACAAGACACTGTCTTGTAGAAATGAGAAACTGTTTAATGGGAACAAGAAACTATTCTGAGGAAACGAGAAACTGTTTTATAGGAACAAGAAACTATTCTGATGAAACAATAAACTATTTTGTGGGAACTCAAAAGAGAATATGACATTTTCTGATGGACCGAAAACATTTCTTAATTGAACGAGGATCTATTTTGTAAGAACAAGACCCTTCCTTTATGACACAAGGATTTCCATTTAAACAAATTGGTAATGACTTCTATGTCATGATTCGTGCATTATATCTGAACTGTTTCTTTTTTACTTCTGAAGAAGATGTTTTTATTACGTTTTCTATTTTTAGCTCTGGCGCTATATTTTGAAAACAAAGCGTAACCGTTTTAACACATTGGAGAGAGGTCAAGGTCATGATGTTTCAGGTCAAGTAAAGTGAGAAGTCATCAGGTGGTTATAAGAACATTTTGAAAAGAAAAGTTGACAGACAGACTAATAATGTTAACAAAAGCTAACCGCTACTAATTCAGAAGAGACAAATATAAAAAAAATGCTAAATCCTGTATTCGTGTAAAATGGAAAATAAGACCAGTCCTAATAAGCGATTTTTTCATATACATTATCTAACTGTAAACAAATTATATATTAGTTATAAATGCATTTATTGTGTCATGCATCTTTTTTCAAATATATATTTTTTTATTCGATTATAAGAAACATTTCTGGGTAGCATGCATTTTATATATTACAACTTACAAGGTCCGAGAACTGGTTAACTCCTAGTGTGTAGGATTTCTCTCCCCTGGCATAACGTTTATTGTGTTTCCTAATGAATTTCACTTTGTTCTCAAATATCTGTTTCCTCTTGGCATCTTCGTGTTTATCAATATAATCACTATCTGAAAGTAAGGCACATCAGCCATCTATCTATACATTCCATTCCATGAAGCGCCAATTTCTTTCTTTCAACATTAACTCTCTCTCTCTCTCTCTCTCTCTCTCCTGGTTTTTAATATTGGTTATCTTTCATAAATCAACATATAAAACAAAGATCTGAATGTCAATCAAAATACTCGAGTTTTTGTAAGAATGATAACGTACAAACAAAGATACCGATTCAATGAAGACAATAGAGACTTTGTCGGAACCTTTTTACACATACTTCAGTCTATTATGTTATAATGTCACCTGACTGTTGTAAATAAGTGTGAATATTATAATGTTTACTCTTACTTTTATATCATAGAACTAATTTATTATTCTTATGTCGAAAACGTTTTTATTGGCATGAATATCTATACACTTAAAAATTCAGAAAAGGCATGGCCACAAAGTTGATTTAGCTATGGTTTATTGAACGGTTAATGAAAAATATTAAGACAAATATGGATACCGTTTAGCCTTATTGACGGACTGACGGACAGACACGCATGACTTACCAAGCTATATATCACATTTTTTCTTCTTCACATATGTCGACATAAAGGTCTTCGTATAAAATAACTTACGGAAAATGCGTTTGAAATCAGAAAATAAGGCATCAATATCTTTTCCATTTTCAACGTCATTCCGCAATTCCTTGACGTGTAACACATTTACGTCTCGTTTCGTTAAAACGTTCGTCACGAAAACTGCCAGGACAATAATGCCAACTCCCGTCATAACACTTATCTGAAATAGATAAACAGACAAGGATATGTAACATCATTAACGTAATTAGCACAATCGAATTGGATCGATGTACATTTTATTGTCAATTTACAAATCAGAATTAATCGCTAAAGTGGTAAATGGTGAAACCAAAAAACATATCGGTTTTGAAGAAAAGTTTTAAGAAGAATAGGAATATTGCCAGTCTTTAGTTAAAGAACTGTTAAAGCATGATTCGTGTTTTAGCTGAGTAAATAGATCCTAAATGCCTCAAGGCTAAATTAAATGGGTATAAAAAGTTTTTGTTTCAATATACACGTCGAGATTTCATTGCTGGAAAGGTTTCTTTACAAGGGAGGAGGATGGAATGGAGTTGCTAATATTAGATTTATTTAACTAAAAGCTACAAACGTGTGGCCTGGATTTGTCTGGGTTTTATAAGCATCTCTGTAGCTACTAATTCAAATCACATTTATTTCGTTTCAAGCTGCTGTTATTTGTTGCTGCAAAATTCAATTTCCAGCTGCTGCTGCCAAAGTTCAAGCATTCGTCTTGTTTTCCGTATTGAATTAAATCCAATTAATTGCTTTTCGGTTGAAATCCTCGATTTCCCTGCGTTACTTTACTGTTTTAAGTGGAATTTATATGGAGCAAGTTACGTTCTGTGTCGTTTATCTTAGTTAAGGATAAAACTCTCTATGCGTGTAGCAGGTTTTTTTTATGTCGACTTATATTACTTGAATAATCGCCACATGGAATACCATTAATAACAGCATTCACGTTATTACGTGGATCTAATTCTAGAAACAGACAAAACAAGCAGTGGTTAATCATCCATATCAGTGGTAAGTATTCATTGATTCATTTCTTTGAACTTTTTAAGAATATGGCTATACTTTCTAAACAGTTATTATCTGTATTATTCCACATAGTTGAAGAATTTGTTAATACAACAATAGATACTTAACATTTCATTGAACAAATAAATCTTATCTGTTATATAAAAACTAACAAAGTGCATGTCTATACAAAGAAACACTGATGAAACACGCATCATTGATGTTTTTTCCCGAGGTGGGACAAGTTGATTTGTAACAGCAAGTCGTGGTATACTTATAAACAATAACTGCTTTGACCAATATGATTAAGAAAAACTACCTAAGACTTTAACCCCTTCACTGCCGGAAGAAATACCGCGCATGCGCAATATTTCGTCTGCCTCATTTTTTAACCTCACAGATTCACTAAATTTTTGGCAAAACAATTAGCTGAGTGTCATACAGCTTGAACCCGGATGGGACGCCGAGTTACTCATATGTTTGCATATGACTTAAGATTTAGTAAGGCAGTGAAGGGGTTGAGAATATCTCTATCAATATTTATAAAATGTTCACACAACTTACGAATTGAAACCGATCTATTTTATCTAGATAGAATTGAGCGTATCCAGAGATATTGTACTATAAGGTTTTTTAGAAATAAACTACAGTGAATATTCATTGCTAGTTCAATACATGGTATATAATTTCTGGATGACAGTAGCATATTACAGAGATATCGCTAGATGATTATATTATTTAATTCAACTTTAATTCTGAATTTCTTTAGTAATGAAAGCCGCATTTACCATATAAGCTTATCCGCTTCTAGTGTGGTTTTATAAGATTTGTGAACTCTCAACATGGTATTATCTGTACACTATATTGACCTTACAATACCTGCAGGTACTCGTCCTTTAGACATTGAATGAACTAATTTCTTTTCGAAATGTTGACCCCACCCCACACACACACACACATTCATATCCAAATTCATTAGAAAAGACTAATGTAAATTTAAACGACTTTTATTAATCTAATTGGAATGTTCATTTAGTTATAAAACTTAAGGTCATTTAGTAATCCACATTGAATACACATTTAATTATAAAATTGAAGGTCATTGAATAATCCGATTTGAATATCTTTTTAATTATAAATCTGAAGGACATTACGTAATCCAATTTGAATATATATTTTTGATTATAGAACTGAAGATCATTTAGATATCCAATTCGAATATTCATTAAATTTTAACACTGTGGGTCAATTAGTAATCAAATTTTAATGTCCATTTAATTTTAAAACTGAAGGTCATTTAGTAATACAATTTGAATATCCATTTAATTATAAAACATACGGTTTTTTAGTAATCCAATTTGAATATCAATTTAATTATAAAGCTGAAAATCATTATTTTATCTAATTCGAGTTATCCATGTTATTATAAAACAAGAGGTCATTAAGAAATCTTATTTTAATATTCATTTAATTATTAAACTGAAGGTCATTTAGTAATGCAATTCGAATATCCATATAATTATAAAACTGAAGGTCATTTAGTAATCCAATTCGAATATCAAGTTAATTATAAAACTGAAGGTCATTAAGTTATCTAATTTGAAAATCCATAGTAGTTATAAAATTCAAGGTCATTTAGTAGTCTAATTTGAAAATCTATTTAATTATAACACTGTGGGTCATTTAGTAATGTAATTTGAATGTCCATTTAATTATAAAACTGAAGCATTAATTTCTTCACGTGTTTAATTCTTATTCATAGATATATGTTCTATTTTACTTATATGGTCCCATATGACACCATTTATATCATTCGTATCATTATGGTGATCATTACAGCACAAATGAGATGCTACCATGAATATTAAGAGATAACTGCGCCGGTTCTTTGTCCAGCATGTTGACATGAGTGTCCAAATTTCGTTTGGATCACCAATAAACCTATCAGTAGAGTGAAACGTAATTTAATCATTAATTTGCGTTGTTTTGAAACAGCGTTGTGTTAGTACCATTCTTGCACTTAATATTGTTTTACATCTCAGATTGAATTTTGCCATGTCATAGCTGCCTCAGTGGATTGTGCTTGAAAGGGGGACAAGGGTTCCCAAACCATTTTATCAATTTTCATGTTTTTCTTTTAATGTACACGCCGTTTAAGTCGCTCATTAATTGATAATAGCAATTGTTCGACTCCTCGTAAAACTTCATAAATTTGTATAGTGGTGTTTAACAGGTCATCGGTCAATATATAAAGATATCATTTCTTATTGCTACATGATATATCAAATGAATAAATATAAATTGCATTATAAAATGAGCAATAGTACACCTTAATGACTGAATTTTATCAGAGTCTAAAACATCATTCGAAAAATGAACACATGATTAAATCTCCTGCAGGATTATCTATAGCATCTTAGATACTTAAAGTTATCTCCTTTATGATCTATAAAGGCAATATCTCTGAAATTAAAAACATTAAATAACATATAAAGTAATCAATTACAATACAACAAATGGTATCAATAAATGTTAATGACCAATACCTTTATCATCTTCTGTATGTTCATATGTAGAATACAAACCATAACATTCCATGCAACCAAATCAGTAGAAGAAATCGACTTTTCAACGTTTTTCTAGCTAAACCGCAATTTTTTATCGCTTCAATCGTATAAAAACAGAGTGATACAGTCTGCAGTATTACCCTTTTCATACGTAAAATTAGCCGTAGAAACAATAATTGCTTCACCTGAAATGAAAGATGTACTTAGCGACCCATGTTGAGTTTGAATCATTGTGAACTGTTATGAAGAAAATTGGTTAATAGCAGAAATATGATAGATATTATGTAATAATGCAACCACAACTTACTCACGGTGCGATAAGCACCTGTAAAGAATGCCATTGCATTCTGCATAGGTCTAACTACAGTGTGCTTATCTACGGGTAAACTAAAGCGCAAGTACTTTTAGAAGTAAGAGAGAAGGACTAACCCAATATCCTCGTTTCATGTAGCTTCAGCGTTATCGAATTTTTTATTGGCATCGCTTAAGTTCTAAAATGAATATGGTCGTTATGGCCTCGGCTTGAGTATGATATGCATCTTTTTCGTAATTTAAACACAGTTGAAAATGAAGTTTTGAAAAAAATACAGTTGTTTACAAAAGTGTAACAGTTTACTTCTCTGTTAATTATGTTGATATTGTGTATGTGTATGTATATAGGCACCATGTATATCCCTTCTTATTTTCTATTTGTTGAAGGCTATAAACAGAAATTGGCTTTTTTTATAATTTATAAAATGTGTACCTTGTTAAAGTAACTCGGCGTCTAATCCAGATCAAAGCTGTTTGTTTCTCCAATTTTTGGGCGAATTCGATAACTTTTAAAATCCAGGCTATCGACAGTTTAGCAGACGACATTTTTCATTAGGCAAAGGGTTAATGCCTTTCCAACGACTAACCGAAGTGCCGATTATGCACATTCTGTGGAATTAATGTTTTATTACTAACTATAATCTATGCAGATCTAAATAAAACATTTTTAGAAATGTTAACTGTGACACAGTGCGCATATCGATTAGAAAGTAACTTTTCCATTTGATATGAAATATGTCCTGAACTTGTTATTACAACGAAATAAATACAGTACAGAGCTCATTAAAATGTGAAAAAATTAATACATACCGGCTATATCTTTCTCTAATCCAGACTCACTGAACTAAATGTAATTTTATTTTCTCCTAATCTTTTTCTCGGATTGTTCGTGAGCATATTGGCGTGAACATGCTTGCGCATTTTGCTAATATCTAAAACATTTTAAGACCGTTGCACTGTGAAACATCCATCAACACATATTTCTCGCTTCTCTGGGGGAATAATCATGCTACTGTCTAAGGATCAGGTCTTGGTACTGGGCCAAAACAGTCATCAGAGAACGTCTCCAACTGTTTATAGAGCTGTGACATGATTTCAGAGGAAACTAGTTTGAAATATATACACGATTATAGGTAATGTTATGAGAAACTTAATTTCATTCTAGATAGGGAATTTCTTCGAAATGAATACACGAATTTTACATTTATTTGATCAACTGATGATTCTTATTATGCTAGATTGTGTTGGTGTCGAATGAGATGTTTGCCTTCACACGACCCATACTATATAAACTTTATTTCTTATCAGATGACTTTCTCCATTTATATAATGCATATATAAGATTCCGATGTTGTTTGTAATAGTAATTTTCTTTTGATTTATTTTTGTTTTCTCATTTTTTGAATGAATCAGTACCTTACTTCGAATCAAGATTAGATACGTCCATAGTAATTTGAAAAAGTTACATTTCTTCCACACATACTAGGTTTTATCACATGCCGTTGCTTGTTTCCGGTGTAATATAATCATCACGTATTTTCATATACAAACGACATGTTACATATCAAAAACAATTACGTCACAAATTCAACAAGAAAAATCTTTTTAACCTTTTGTTTTATTGTCATGTGATAAAATGAATATCGGATTCGTTTTCACTTTATGCAAAATTTCATTAGACTCGACAGAGGATCGCTTATAAAGATTCCTGGACTCGTCTAATATAATTTGTTTAAAGTGAAAACTCATCAGATATCCTCTATAAAACTCATCAGATATCATCTATAAAACTCATTAGATATCCTCTATAAAACTCATCAGATATCCTCTATAAAACCTTTTCAGATATCCTCTATAAAACTCATCAGATATCCTCTATAAAACTCATCGGATATCCCCTATATTTCAATTCATATTAGACAAGTTACTGTACAGTTTCAGTCATGGGTCTCCACATGTGAGTAATGAACAAGTTCAATTTACAGTACGCACAGAGTAAGGAAGATCAATAAAAAAAAACATTACAGCGTTCAAAATGCATAAATAGTCAAAAGCAAGCTTGACAATTTAGAGCTTTTGGAGTAACTATATCTGTGTTTGTCGCTTTTATTACATAATTTGCAACTTTATCCCTCAATTTATTGATTACATTATCTTATTTGTAACGATTTGGTATGAACCTTTACTGCTTGACTAAAGCTTGGATCTTGTTTTAAAATTGTATTTTGTATAGATTTATTGATTGCAGCGTGGAACATATAAATATCTTTGTGTTTATACATGCCGCATCTCCCCACCCTATACCAGTGCTGCTTTACTTTCTAAACTTAAACACCTTCCACATGAAAAGCATCAGGGTGCAAAAGAAAGTAACACGTTTTATGTAAAAACAAATGTCATTTAGTTAGAAGGTTGTGATACATACAAACAAATGTCTTACACACACAGGATTTTACACATGTAAATACAAACAAATGGCACACACACGTTTGTAAACATGTCATTACAAACAAATGTCTTAAACATAAGTTGGTGCACATATAAATACAAGAAAATGTATTTCACACACACTCACGTTTGTACAATTGTAAATAAATATGGCGTACCGTTTGGATCACAAGTCTACCTATGTAGGCTCACCTACATTTTTTGGTTTAAACAGTATTTATATGTTGTATAAGAGACATGTTGTCATAAAAACAGTATACAAAGATAACATAATGAATGTTATGAGCATGGATAAGAAGACTGACAACGTTATTAAGTAAATATCTGTATCCATGTATAGTGATTTTTGATATCTGAATGAAAAGTAGAAAACTCGAGTTAAAGATTTGAAGAAAAAACAAAAATGGAAGGAGTTAGAGCTTACAATGGAGGCAGTGGTCGGGAGTCGGCAAATCAAGGCAATCCTCAGGTCATAAGTTAAAACTCTTCGACGCAATTGTAAACCTTTGTACATTTTCAGAAACGTTTATGTTTTCGTCATTTGTCAGATGTTCATTTCCAAACAAGAGGTTTTTATGGTTGTCGGGCAAGGCATTTCTGAAAAGAAGTGTGCTCGAATTGGCTTTAAATGTTAC
>JAULCC010347553.1:0-19646 GCA_032358795.1 Nuttallia obscurata | reverse complement strand
GCGCACGACTTAGTAAGTCGTGCGCACGAGATAAATAAAAACATACACATGTCACCTCTGTGCCACCGTAGTTTCTTGTTTTAAACGAAGATGTAACCATAGACAGGTAGGCGCTTGCTTTTATTGCCAGGATTGAGTAAAACACAGTAGGTAGGCGCTTGCTTTTTTTGCCAGTATTTATAGGTATTTTAGTACAGCACATGTGTGTGTGTTACTATAAGGTGCCAGCTTGACATCAATACGAAGCAATGTCCAGTTTAAATCAACCATTTCCGTATGGTATGATTCTATTCGAGTATAATAAAGAGAGTATAGGGACATTTCTCTAGTTCTACAAAGAATTTAAGTCTATCCGAATTACGACAATTATTCGTTGTTGATTTTTTGTATTATATAACCTCCGATTTCACCGATATAATAAAACCCTTGTGTCACATAACAATTGCTGACTAGTTTAGATTGAGCATGTGTCATTGCCTATCAATAAATATATATATTACAGCTGTGATTTCCTTTTTCCATTCAATGGAATAAAAGCCAAAATGCTGGATCACAGGTTTTTATAAGACTAGCATTCGGCCCTCTACACAACCTTTGCTAGTTCAACAGAAGATGGCGTCACAATATCCCTAAAATCTAAGGTATATACACACAACACAGCTACAGGTCCGCTCTTGTGGGACAAATTATAAATGTGCAATTTGTCATGTCTGAAAACTTCAAAATCCGTTTTTCATGCAACGTGGTATACAATTTTAACACTCTTAATATCTCTGTCAGTTTTCCAAAAATGGAAGTGTTGTCCAACATTAACACATAGCCTGCTAAGTGCGACCTGATAGAATTTGCAAGCAGCTTGGATCCGTAGCAGATGGATCCAAGCTGTTTGACACTCGGCCAATTGTTTCTGCAAATATTGGGCGAATCCGATGAATTTAAAGTTCTAGGCAGACGACAATTTTAGCAGACGCCATTTTTTGTCAGCAGACTAATGGCTAAAGACGCAGTCAGTACAAGTACACAAAGTGTCCCGTAAATTATTGATGGTCTTGGCTCGACTAAGTTTGAACAATGAATAAAATAACATCAGTTAGCTGACCCATACCACAGAATGACATATTTGTGTTTCACTCTAAATCTTCATTGCAGTTCTAAACGTTGAAGATCCGTTCATAATTGTTTAGAATTATTTAAAGTTATTCAAATTCAAAATAAATCAGTGAATGTTTTATCATAAGGTCTATTTTACGGATAAAACAAATAAATCTAACATAGTTTCATTTAAAAAATATGGGGGCTTACACATTTTAAGATTTAACATAAACCCTCAATCCGCCGGAGGTACTGTTAAGGCATTTAACCTTGGAGTCTGGCATATCAGTATGTATATGTAAATTATAATCTCTCGTCGATTTTTTACACTTTACCCTTTTTAATATCTTTAAGGTTTGGCAAAGTTTGAAATAATTTCCCCGGCGGCAAACCAAAACAGGGACCAATCAATGGCCTCTGTGGGAGTCAGATAGAGAATGTCGCATAGGCGTTAAAGAGTTTAAGATGTTGCTCATTCTTATAATGAGTCTCACATTGGTTTTGTAACGAAAGTGTTCAATTTTGGACTTAAGACATACGAGATAACAAAGCAGTGTAGGTTTCTGTCTAGACATTTATCATGATTTGTGTTCTTTGTTTGCACGTGTATATAACCGTAATCAAATAATTGTCTAGGATTGACAATCGTAGAACAACCGAGAGACGGTGAGGTAAGGCGAGGACCTAAAGGAAACGATGTCGATTGAATATCTGAACGTGGGTTTCTGGAAGGCTGTTATACAAATTAAAAAATGGAAAAACTTTATTTGAATATATAAAGTTCATACAATAGAGTCTTAAAAGCAGTCTCACTAGTCTAAAGATCTGCTGGTCACACTAAACGAAAACATGACAATAACCACGAAACAGGGAAGCTTAAAAAAATATATATAGCTGGAGCGCATTATTCCATAGTTTGCCCTTATGAGAAGTGAATTATTGTAAGGTTTTAGTCCGAATATTAGATGACTAGTGCATTTGAAGTAGCGTTATCCCTGTCTATCTAATACTGTTCGTATTACACATTATGTAGAGAACATATTAATTTTAAAAGTTTTGTGGGTAATATATGAGAGTTCGACTTACTGTGAAAGGCTTACTGCTATGGGAGTTTATGCTGTAAGTAACGACATAGAAATACCATAATATGTGTAAAAACTATTCCTACACAATATTTTCCGCATATAAATCGAAAATTCTTTCCATTGAATATTGGTTTATTCATTTTTGTCAGTTGTCTGTTTTGTTTCAGATCTAAAGACACAGTTTTGTTCAGCTAGAAAATGTTTCGCTCATAATCGTTGTTGTTGTTATTTCAATCCCATTCCGTTGAATTTTCACAATGCGAATAACTCGCTTCGCTGCTATGCACCGGTAAACAAATAGATCTACAATTGCTCGCTCTCGATTCGCAATTTGGGCAATCGAAATATTTTATTCAGTTTTTTTTTAAACATTTGCACCGTTAATAGGTTTATATAACCATGAACAGTTACTTTCTGCCTTGTTTGTATTAATTTACACATGCATGGCCTTATGGTTACAGTGTACAGTTAGAAATATTGGTGAACCCGACATTTTATGTAGGAAACTTGCGGACTAGTTCAAGAAATTTGATGGCTGATTGGTTGAAATGGTGAGTTGCAATTTAAAAAAAAAACACAAAATTAAAAAGTGAAATATCTGAAATTCATAAAAGGATATTTAATGCTGAATTAAAGTATTTCTATGTGGAATTTTAAAAAGTTTATAAATGATGACAATTTTGACAGGATGTAAACAGAAGTTCCGCAGGAAGTAGGGTCATCTCCTTTGAGTGAAAAAAGTAGCATTTTCCCTCCGTTTTGAATATATCAAAAGTGCATTTTATGGGGTGTGTTTTCAGTCAAATTATTTTTCTGGAATTCAGAAAATGACATATATGTTATTATGGCGGTCTATTGAAAAAACAAACAAATGTAGACTGTAGCCTAAAACGCAATATATAAAATTTATAGAAGTATGGCTGTTGGATAACACCGGTATTTGGATAACACATGACATCAAACCATGCATTTTCAGGAGAATATTAATTTATAACACTCAAAACTCACACGAGGAGCATATATAACATAACAGGAGAGTTAAAAAAATATAATTTTGTGTAATCTGGGGTTAATATTTATAAATTTGTCATCAGTAATCCAACACAGTACCTTTATATATCCACTGTAGTTCGTGTATTGTATTGTTCTGTAGGTATGTAAGTTCTTGATGTTTGTGGTTGCAGGTGGTGTATGAGAATGCACGTGTATATCACGTTGCACTTTCCTCCTTCCAAATCCCGCCAAATTAACATGTAGCACTAACTAATAAAAGTTTGGCGGAGAGCTTAAGACAGCAACGTTGGCAACATAAAGCTAATAGAGAAAACAGAAAACCTTGAAGTATTTTAACAATTTACTAGTTCTCATCAGTAGACCGATGAGTGTTGTATAGTCCACTGCTATATATTCAACTATAGTTATGAAAATTAAGCAATATTGAATCATAAAGTTGGGTTATTCTTATTTAGTGCAGTATACCTTCCAATACTAAGTATACTCAGCCAATTGTTTTGCCAAAAATTTAAAGACTCTGTGAAGTTCAGCCAATTGTTTTGCTAAGATTCAGAGAATATGTAAAGTTGAAAAATGGACACAGGAAATATTGCGCATGCGCGGCATTGCTTCCGGCAGTGAAGGGGTTGAACAAACTACCCACAGTACCGGAACATATCGAAAACAAATATATTGCCATTCTAAGCACCGCGTGAAGAAAGCTCTAAAGTAACCTTTACCATGAAATGCTATATGATTCAAAATATTGCTTATTTTCACTCAATGCAAACTGAATGGCTGTAGAGAAGGAGTTGAAATTATCAGGTACAGAATAAAACAGACACGCTTGAAATTGCTATAGAACTTCAACTTGTCATTAAAGTAAAACAGAAAGACGTACATAAAACGAACCGGAAAATACTGTTTTTTTTTCTTTTCTTGTTCGTGTGTCATACTGAACAATTTACACAACTCTCAGTTATATCTAGAATTTAATCTTAATTTATGAAAAGATTACTTATTGTACGAAATTGTTTCCGAGTATTTTGCAGATTGATTTGGAAAGTATGCATTGGCTAAATATTTGAAAAAAAGAATGTGAAATACACTAGAATGTAAAGATATTTCAACCATCTCCAAAATTCAAACACATATTGTTTAAGGAGGCGTATAATCATAATTCCCCCCCACTTTTTTTTAATAAGAGACTTATAATACGTGAATAAATGGATTGTTTTGTAACAAAATGTTACTGCAATGTAAATAAAGATTAAAAATCAAAATGGATTAATTTATACATACGGGCGTACATATGATTTGATATAAAACTTTAAAAAGAAAAACAATTATATGACTGAATATTTGTTTGAAACAAGGGTACAAAAAGGGTAACTTTTATATAGATTGTTTTTATTGTTGTGTCCAGTAATTAGCAACTTTAATACAAATGGAGACACTTTAAAACCTTAAAACAAACCAATGTTAGCAGAAAATTGATAGATACATTGTACTGATTAAATACAGCATATTTTATACGACGTTGTAATTGTCTTCAAAACTTGCATACAATAATTATCATTTATATTACAAACTTACAGAAAAAAATTAAAATAAAAATTACCTCTACAATTTACTTTTAACATGCACTGCAAAAATGAAATTGAGAAATAATTGCTCGGTTAAAACCATATTTTTTGAATTTGATAATATTAGTGTACGTAAAAATCACGAAAGGTTTGGTTATGTGTTGTTGACAAAATATTTACAACCCTTTTACATATCTACGTACGAAAACATATTGATCTAAATAGGTTCTGCAAGTTTTACAGTCTCTTGTTGTTGTCGTTGTGCCTTTTCGTGACATTTTGTAGATAGTCTGTTAATGAAATATATCTTAGACTGGCAATCCTCAAATAATTGTGTACAGCAGTTTTCCGTGCGGACCGGATAGAAACGACGTCACGTGATCATGGATTTTGTCGAAGATACAGGATTTTTGTCAGAATGCCATTTTGCACAGAAAACAGGATAAGTAATTCATAACGTACAGACTGCTGGCTTCTTCATATTGAACACGTTTTGCAATGTTCTAAACGCAATTATCGTATATTCTACATGTCCCCTAACGTCTGGGAGTTTCAGTGCTCTGTTTTCATGGTACATATTCATTTATTTAAAGTCTATTTTCCGAGTTAATTGACAAAAAGCTGGGCTCGATGTTGGTGTTGATTCAGCATTGACAACCATACCAAGTATAGGGGTTCGGATCAAAGCCAAGTCGAAATCTCTGTGAGTATAAGATTCGTCATTTCCGCCTGTATGACTCGTCTCCAGGCGCTGTTTTAAGTGGTAACCGTTTTTCTTGAAAGTAAAGTAATATAACGACACACCATATCACATCACATAGTTATATCTGATATCAAAATAGAAGGTTGGTTGTATTGCCGTTATCCATAGTGTCACCATTCTGCACATACCTGCTTAACCTTTAGCCTGCTGATAAAATGTCGCCTGCTTAAACTGTCGCCTGTTTAGATTTTAAAAGTCGCCAAATATCTGGAGGAACAACTGGCCGAGCGTCAAACAGATTGGATCCTGAGTAGACGCCGAGTTACTCGGTGTCTAATCTGGAGCCATGTTGTTTGCAAATTCAGTCACGGTCGCCCTTAGCAGGCTTAAGGTTAAGTCTGCAGAGTTTGAAACTCCTCTCATTATCTGGCAAATATCTTTTAAAATTGTACACCCGATAAGGAAGAATGTGTACAGATTATTGTAAAGGAATGTAAAGGAAGGACTGATTTATTTTACTAGATTTATGGCCCTTTGAGTTAAATTTACAATAATAACTATTGTGTGGTTTAACTTCTCAGTCACAATCGTGGGATTGCCTGTCTTACACCATTGCTTTGCGAACACATGCTAATTTTAACTGTTTACATTTAAGCCTTTATTCCAGGAACATCTCTGTTATTTCGCAAATGTGAACGCATTACATGCTTAAATAATATAAAAGCAATGTTTGGTAAGCTAATATAAACTAACGATACTATGGTAATCATATGTTATGGATAAATGAAATTCTGTTTTTATACAGAAGAAAAGCAATAATGTACATGCATTTTATTTCTAGGGCGAAAGCATTACCATAGTTTTATTTCTTATCAATGTTAAATGTTTTATTTTTAATATTCAGATCTTTCGTTTAAAAAATATTTAAAAAATGAAATAAAGCATCGAATGTCTGCTTAGAGAACAGTCAATATTGTCACTGATTTTGATACACCAATTAATAAGTTAATAATTAATATCAAATTTAAAACGGAAAAAATAACTGATTATCGGATTACTAAAACACGGGATTCATGCAGATGCGTAGTTAATTATATCCAGAGCGATATGAATCACGCTACCGTGATTTAATCATGTGTCGTTGAATAACTGACTATCAGTGTAATATAACCAATAAAACACACCTACGCAGTTGTTTTTTTAATTCTTTAATCGAATCAGTGATCTTCATTGACCCATGTCATGTTACATATGTCGGCATGACCTAGCACATCACACACGGATAAACAACATGTGTCTCCGTGTGAGTCACTTTATGTGAAAACAACACGCCCTTACCAAACACGTTCAATTCTTTTTGCTACTAACATATGATTTAACGATTTAATAGAATCGTGCATTACCCCATGACTAAGAGAGCCGGGTAGTTTTATTAAAAGAGACCAGAATTTTACATAAACTTTATTCCAAAATAATTCATCGTGTAAAGAAAAGATTTTCAAAATTTCAAAAATATTATTACCAATCTGTCTATATTTCTTTCACAAAGGATGTAGCTTTTTTCATTTAACAATTGCACAGTTTCTTTTTGGTGTCAGAAGTCAAACGAATGCAAGTGAAAAAATAAAATATGAATTCTTTATTTTAAATAACCGGTAAATGTCCATATTTCTTTAAATACGGAAAACTGATTCGAGAATTTTCGAAACTATTGTAGATATTACTGATTTATCTATTTTTTTCAATGCTGAATATGAAATATTGTCTGCTATACTCCAAATTAAAACGACACAGAGTTGAACGAGTTTTGAAAACGCCAAAGACATCAAACTCCACAGATCTTCAGGGGTGCTGCAGTACGATGATCCGTGCCATCTGTGCCAATAATCAGGACGCTTAATCTACGTTGTTAAGTCTTTGGTCTACCATGACTCAAATACCGTTACCATTGATGCAGAATAAATATGTTAATATAAAATTTTCTGAATCTTGAACTGCGTAATTACTGTAGAATCTTAAAGTATGATACAGTCTGAAAAAAGGTCTATTTCACCTATTTACAATTGATTATAAATGTTATCGTAGTAGGTAATTATCTAAATTTTGAATTTTTTCAGAATCATTACTTTTTGAATTTGTTTCAATGAATGACTGAGTTTTTTTGTTCTCATCTCGATTCATATAACATCTATCATGTTATACGTAAATTCTATCGTTTCAACACTCAAGTCTCCTTATCTATTTTTTTCATCGCCAAACCTTTACAGTATCGTCCTGACATGGTAATCTTGATATATTGGTCTGTGCTTCCACCGAAGCAAAGAATCAATATGGACAAAGATTCCAACATCTAACACTCAGACAGCCGGCACTACATACTTCTTTAATGGTTATTGAATAAAGCATTGCCGCCATCCTATTTCTTGCGTTATTTATATGTTTTATATGGATAAAGTGACGTATAGCAGTCCAATCGCTAAATACGAACCGCTCCCTCCATCTTATAGTTACAGAGTTTCCCCGCATTTTCTCCATAATCTGACCGCCATTGATATCACAGACCGATTGCTAAATACGAATTGCTCCCTCGATCTCATGGTTATCCACTGGCCTTAATCAGACCGCCAATTAAATACTTCTGGAAGAAAAGTGTTTTGATTTAAGGTTTTTATCAGTAAGATGAGTAGAGCTATTGGGAAAGTGTTAAGAAATTCAATAGTTTACTGGCTTTCCTTTTTACACTTGTTTAAATGACATAAAACTTTGTCTTAAGTGCATGTATCAGAAATGTCTGTAGTAGATTCAAAGCATGGTTTGCTGTTAACATCGCATGCAATTTATCTAAAATATTAAAATTAATATTCAAAGGCACAAATAATCTTATTTATTATGAAACTCTTGAGAAGGAAGGTATGTTCTAGTCTAACAAAGATAACATTTCATCGCTATTCAGATGTACACGTATAACACAAAATAGTGCACCTATTAATCTATACCGACAGTAGTTAAATTAATCCCTTAAATACAAACAAGTTGGACATTTTGGCCTTGAAAAACTCTGTTGGTTTTTACATTTTCCAGTAACCATTGCCAATCGTTACACATTTATCGCTCAGTATAAAAAATATAAATAACGAACTAACTCTTAGGACAGAATTAACACCAATGAGCGAAACCAAAAACAGGTCATAACAGCTGTAAACAACCACAAATTCATGTATTTACATGTTATCAAAAACTACATCAAGTCTTGAAATGTATTACATACAGCTAAACTAAGATTTCAAATTCATTGATAACAGCCAAACCAAGGCTTTACATCTATAACCGGCCAACAAATCATATATTTACATCAGTTTTTAAATCTTTTAACAAGTCAAATCAAGTTTTGAAATCCATATACATCAGTCAAATAAAATCTTTACCTCTATCAACAACAGCTAAACCAAGTCTTTACGTCTTTCAGAAAGAGCCAAGTCAAATCTTTACCTCTATCAATATCAGCTACATCACGTCTTTTCGGTTTTTCAAAACCGGTCAAATCAATTTTGAAATCTATTGGTAACAGGAAAATCAAGCATTTACATTAAATATCAATGACCAAAACAAACAATTACGTCTATTTAGGGAAGGGCAGTGACATGCTTATACAAGACGAACTTGTAGCCCAACCCTTGTGCCGATATATCTGTGCAGTATTTATATAAAATGTAAACAATGACTTATGTTGTGTATGAATTTTTATAAATAATAAAATATAATAATAAAATATGTTTAATCATCAAATAAAATCGTGTGTTTACATCTTTTAACAAAAAAAACAGGCCAAATATTTACGTCCGTTAAAACAGTTAAATAATGTCAAAATATTTATTAACAACAGCAAAAGTATGTGTTTATACATCTTACTACAACAGTAAATTCAAATCTTTATATCTATTTACAACAGTCAATTCATGTCCCAAATTCTGATAACACAAATCACATCAGGTCTTAACATAAATCAATAAACAACAGCCAAACCAGGTCTTAACATCTATCAATGAACAACAACCAGATCAATTCTTTACATTTATTTCTACCAGCGAAGTTAAATCTTAAACCATGTCAACATCGGCAAATCAAGTGATTATGTCTTTCAAAAACAGTCAAACAGTTTTTAGATATATTGACAACATCTTAATTAAGTATTACCATTTATTAAAAGCAACCAAACCAAAACTTTACCTATACGATCTTTAGCAAAATAAAATCTTTGAATTTCTTAACAACCGTCAAGTCAATATCTGCATCTGCTAGTAACAGTAAAATCAAGTAGATATATCTGTAAATAACAGCCAATTCAGTCTTTATATCTATAAAAAAAAACAGCCAAAGCAAGTCTCTAAATACATTAATAAAAGCAAACAATTTCTTTATATGGCTTGACAAAAGCAAGATAAAGTTTTTAAACATATGAAACAGCTAAATCAAATCTTACAATATTTTACTTAAGCCATACAAGGTCTTTAGATATAACAACAACCAAGTCAAATCCTTACAATAATTGACCAAAGTCATATAAGTTGTTTATATATCAAACAACAGCCAAATCAGATCTTAACAGCTACAGTTTAAAGCATCATAAGGTCTTAAGATATATAAACACAGCCAAGTCAAATCCTTAGATCAATTGACAAAAGCAACTTAAGGTCTTTATTATATAAAAAAGGCCAGATCAAATCTTGACAACATTGACAAAATCAGCTAAATGTCTCTTTTATATAACAACAACCAATTCAAGTGTAAAGGGATATTAACAATAGCCAAATCAAATCCTTAAAACAACAGAAAAATGCGATATATTGTCTTAAGATGTATAACACAGCCAAATCAAATCCTTACAACAATTGACAAAACCAACAAATTGTCTTAAGATAAATAACACAGCAAAATCAAATCCTTACAACAATTGACAAAACCAACAAAATGTCTTAAGATATATAACACATCCAAATCAAAACCTGTCAAAATTTGACAAAAGCAACAAAATGTCTTGAGATATAATACACAGCCAAATCAAATCCTTACAACAATTGACAAAAGCCATATTAAGTCTTTATTAAATAACAACAGCCAAATCATTTTCTTAAAACAATTGGCAAATGCCATATCAGGTCTTTATTATATAACACAGCCAAATCAAATCCTTACAACAATTTACAAATGCCATATATGGTCTTAATTGTATAACAATAGCCAAATCAAACCCTGAACCCTCCGTGGCCGAGTGTTTATAGACGTTGACTTGCAATCTCTCAGCCTCTCACCGGTATGGGCACTTCGGATTTTTCAAATTAACAAACAAACAAACCAAATCAAACCCTTTCAGCAATTGCCAAAGCCACATAAGGTCTTTATTATATGACAACACCCAAATCAACTCTAAAGAGCTATTAACAAGAGCCAAATCAAATCAAAGCCTTACAACAATTGTCAAAAGATATATCTGGTTTTTTGTTAATATAACATTTACTTAATCAAGTCTAAGGAGCTACTCACAACAGCTAAATCGAATCCTTACTCAACTGAAAAAGCAACAAACAGTCTTTAGATATATAACACAGCCAAATCAAATCCTTACAACAACTGACAAAAACCATAATAGGTTTTTTAATTATATAACAACAGCCAAATCAAATACTTACAACGATTGGCAAACGCCATATCAGGTCTTTAAAACATAACACAGCCTAATTAATCCTTGCTTCAATTGGCAAATGCAATAAAACGTCTTTATTATATAACAACAGCCAAATCAAATCCTTACAACAATTGACAAAATTCATATAATGTCTTTAGTATATAACAACAGTTAAATCAAATCTTTAGTGCTATTGACAACAGCTTAATCAAATCCTTACAATAACTGACAAAGTCATATTAAGTATTTTTTTTTATAACAACAGCCAAATTAAATCCTTACAACAATTGATAAAAGCATTATCAGGGTTTTTTATATAACAACAACCAAATCAAGTCTAGAGAGCTATTGACAACAGCACAATCAAATCCTTACACCAACTGAAAAAGCAACAAAAAGTCTTTAGATATATTACACATCCAAATCAAATCCTTACAACAATTTACAAGTTTCCGAGTTCCTACAAGTATAAGGCAATAACATTTCCCAGATACATGTTTCCTTAAACATTGATAATTTTCAATAATTTACTTCGATTCAACTTCATTAGCAAGTGGGGCCTCCGTGGCCGAGTGGTCATAGTCATTGACTTCCAATCTCTCAGTCCCTCACCGCTGTGGGTTCGAATCCCGGTCTGGGCACTTCGGATCTTTCATGTGAGGAAGCCTTCCAGCTGGCTTGCGGTAGGTCGGTGGTTCTACCCGGGTGCACTCTGTGTCTGAAATAGTGTACCGAGGTCCCCCGGGGTCTTCCTCCACCTGTAATGAGCTGGACGTCGCGATATGACTGAAATACTGTTAAAGCGATTCCAAATAAACAAACAAACAAACAATCATTAGCAAGTCAGCATAAGAAATCGCCATGGCAATTTACAATATAATTCATATGACAGACTATTATCATTTGACGGAAAAGCTCTGACGTAGTGATGACGACTTACCTTTCCTGGTATGATATCTGACAAGTATATGATATATTGTTATTTCTGTAACATTATTATGCTTTAAACACTTAGCACACATTTATTTTAATTACAATAACACTGTATGCCTTTGCGAGGATTATCGGTTGTTTCCTCGGAAACGCGATCTCAATTTGAAAACGTTGCTTATTTATTTCCCAAAATGATTAAAGACTTTTTAAGAAAACAACTATTTCGTGAATTTCCGAATATAAGATCAAAACAGATACTACTTTCCCACATGCTTAGATCAAATACATGAGTAATTTGGAAAACCAAGTGTAACTGATATTCTGATTCTATTGTATTCAATACGGCACATTCTGTTTTTTCAAGCAAAGGACCATTTTCGATCTATCTCTGTTTATAACAATTTTATCTAAAGCTTGTGATTGTCCTTCCTAATTGAATTTTTCAACACTCCTGTAAATATATACTGAAAAATATAGCTTCGGCGATATGCTTGCGATAAAATTATTGTCGATTTTATTATGGCTTAGTTTGACTTTGTTTACTGTTGGGCGTGTCAAAGGTACTCGTGTTTTTCTTGTCTTCCATTCAGTCGACTTCTTTACATCCAGATATCAAGTTTCTGGTCGGTAATATTTCAAACGTGTACTAACTGTTGTTTTGCGACGAGACTATTATACACGATGGCCAATGTTTTATATCGATTATTCTTGTTAATAGACGACACTATTCAATGATGTGTTAGACATCATTGCTCTCATCTCTATCTCAGCCACCGGAGAGGTCTTTGAGCTTAACGACATCTGTAAATCTAGACTCGTTGTCTACGGCATCACGTGCTGAATGTTACATTATAGGATTGGTTTATTTGCACATATATATGATTCTTCAACTTACACATTAAATCTAATATTGCTTTTACAAACATACACACACATCGATGTTTTCATATGTACATACAGCTAAATGTTTATAATTACACGTACAGTAAATGTTTTGTTTACATATAAACAGTTTCATGTGATTTAATAGTTTGATGTACGCATAAAGTTTTTAAAATCATTTTAGTTTACACATCAAGTTTTATGCATTTATTTACACATACACTTTAATGCTTATATGTAAACATACAGTTTAATTGATTTATATATACATACAACTACAACAGTTTTATGCTTTAATTTACACATACAGTGTAAAGGTTATATTTACACATGCAGAGTTTTGCTTTTATTTACACATACAGTTTTATGCAATTATTAACACATACAATTTTTGCTTTTAGTTACTAATATATTTTAATTGATTTATTTACACATACAGTTTTATGGATTTATTCACGCATGCAAGTTTTTGCTTTTATTTAAACATAAGTTAAATAGTTTTGCTTTATTTACACGTAACAATTCAGGATTTTACTTGAGAAGCAGTACAGTCGATGCAACTGATGTCTAGTGAACGAAAATTTTCAAGAACAGTTGTTTGACATAACAAATATAGAGTAAGTTTAAGAGATTATGTTTACGCATCTAATGGAATTAGTGGTGTTTCTATGGGAATTTAATGTCGTGCTTTACGTGCAGTATTTATGCCGTGCTTTACGTGCAGCATTTATGCCGTGCTTTACGTGCAGTATTTATGCCGTGCTTTACGTGCAGTATTTATGCCGTGCTTTACGTGCAATATTTATGCCGTGCTATACGTGCAGTATTTATGCCATGCTTTACGTGCAGTATTTATGCCGTGCTTTACGTGCAGTATTTATGCCGTGTTTTACGTGCAGTATTTATGCCGTAAAGCCTTTTATGCCATGCTTTACGTGCAGTATTTATGCCATGCTTTACGTGCAGTATTTTATGCCGTGTTTTACGTGCAGTATTAATGACATGCTTTACGTACAGTTTTTATGCCATGCTTTACGTGCAGTATTAATGCCATGCTTTACGTGTAGTATTTATGCAATGCTTTACGTGCAGTATTTATGCCATGCTTAACGTGCAGTAATTATGCCATGCTTTACGTGCAGTATTTATGCCATGCTTTACGTGCAGTATTCATGCCGTGCTTTACGTGCAGTATTTATGCCATGCTTAACGTGCAGTTTTTATGCCATGCTTTACGTGCAGGATTTATGCCATGCTTTACGTGCAGTATTTATGCCATTATTTACGTGCAGTATTTATGCCGTGCTTTACGTGCAGTATTTATGCCATCCTTTACGTGCAGTATTTATGCCATGCTTTACGTGCAGTATTTATGCCATGCTTTACGTGCAGTATTTATGCCGTGCTTTACGTGCAGTATTTATGCCGTGCTTTACGTGCAGCATTAGCATTTTAACTTAAGTCAGTTATTCCTTAACAATACATGACTAGTGTGTGTAATAGTTAAACTGCTTTAGATTTAATGTTTGTCCTTAAAATCTTCTAGAAAACAAGTCTGTTAAATTGTAATAACTTGCTGTAGGAATAAATTTATTTCTTGAAATATCTTAACTAAATGAAAAGGTTTTAATTCTATTGAAATTGTACACAAGGTTTTATTAGAGCATTTATCGTGTGTCTTTTAATATTTTTAATATAAACATTTATCGTCTTTTATAACTCAAATTGAGTGTTTGTACATGTCAACATGGTCTCATGTTTTTTAGTTTCTTTTACATAAAGTATATTTGTCATTGTTATTTAAATGTCACGTACAAGAGTGAGACGTAAATAAAATATCTGTCTAGCCTTGAAGATAGTTATTTCAAGGAGGTGTACCGGGAGAATAGTTAAAACACAATATAAACTACAAATCCAGAGTAGTTAACTAATCTTAAAATCTGTGCAAACATATTTTACTTCAGCAGAAGATATAAGTTTTGATTTAAGCCAGCGATGTTCTGAAACTTGATTCAAAAACATAGTTCCTGCGAATGGTCATTAGCGTTACATGTCAAACTGTGATAAATGTACCTATCGTGCTTTCGGTGCTGAATATCCATGTTCTTGCTACAGTGCCGTTTTACTCTGTTTTACTAAATGGACATGTCATGAAGTGATCCGCGCAAGCCATGCACTAGTACTTGTACATAACATTCAGTGGTACTAGCACATGTCATGAGTTGATACCCGCACATTTCATGCAGTGATACCTGTACATTTCATTCAGTAATCCCTGTACATGTCATGAGTGAAATTTGTTCATGTCATGAGTGAAATGTGTACATGTCATGAGTGATAATTGCATATGCAAGAGTTGATTCTTCCGTATTTAATGCAGTGATACCCGCGCAAGCCGTATCATTTGTACATGTCATGAGGTTCCCCTCCTCCCCGTACAATTCATGCGGTGAAACATGCACAGGTCATGCAGTGATATCTGTACATGTCATGAGTGAAACATGTACATGTCATGAAGTGATATATGTATGTGTCTTGAAGTGATAACGCTTTATGGCATGCACCAATGCATCAACATGTCATGTTATGTTACATGCAAATGTCACAATATGATTCATATTCATGTAATGTAATTATAAGCAACGATGATTGAATGTACCATGTAGAGATACCTGTCGATTGATACAGTGGTACATGTATGTCTTGTAGTGATACATGAACATATCTTCTAGTGGTACATGTTAAAATCTTGCACTAATCCTAGATAAAACTTGACGAAGAACTAATGGTTTTACTCCTCCCAGGAATCACAGCTTTTCATTATTAATCTAATTACTAATGGGATGAAATAACCCAATAACTTTTGACGTCAAAGGACCCACTTAATGTAGACGTCAAATGACCCACTTACTGTTGGTACCAAATAACTCACTTTCTGTAGACATAAATATCAGACTTACTTTTTGCGTCAAATGACCAACTTCCGATTGGCGTCAAACGACTCACTTACTGTAGGCGTTAAATATCGGACTTAGTTTTGGCGTCGAAGAAACCAGTTAACGCAGGCGTCAAAGGACCCGCTAACAGTATGCCTCAACTGATCCACTTATTGTTTGTGTCAAATGACCGACATTTTGCAGGAATCGTAAGACCCATGTTGGCGTAAAACTGACCCACTTATTGTATGTGTTAAATGGAGGGTTTACTATTGGCGTCAAAGAACCCACTTGCAGAAGACGTCAAATGTCCCACTAACTGTAGAGTGTCAAAAACGTTAAATGCTGGCGTCCAAAGAGTTACTTACTGTAGACGATAAATGACACTCTTACTTTGTCGTCACATGACTCACTTTTTGTAGGCGTCAAATGACCCATTTAATGTTGACGTCAAATGATTAACTTACAGTAGACGTCAAATGACACACTTATTGTTGGCGTCAAATGACTCATTGTTTGAGTCATATGACCAGTTTACGATTGGCATCAAAGGACCCACTTACTGTTGACGTAAGATGATTCGTTTACTGTAGGTGCTAAATGACCCATTTACTGTATACGTCAAATGACCCATTAACGTGTCAGATAAGCCACTTACTGTTTGCGAAATATGACCCACTTACTGAAGGCGTCATATGATCCACTTATTGTAGGTGTAAAATGACTTAATTATTGTAGGCGTCAAATGGCCCTCTTACTGTTGATGTCAATTGAGCCACTTACCGTAGAACCTACTTATGTAATGCGTCTGTTGGCGTCAGATATAGCTAGCAACCGTACGAAATTTCAGTCACTTATCATGCGGATTGTAAATTTCATCTGTCTTACGACAAAAGTACATAAAACGACATATTTCAATGTTCTTGTAATAGAACATCATTTGTATAACCACAGACGCCATAATTATGTGCATTATCACTCTTGTTCAGTTTCATTTTGTGAATTATTAATTTGCAATTTGTAGGATATAGTACATAGAAGCCATCGTAATAACGTAATTATTTTATAAACACAATCTGTGCAAAAGAAGGAGTGACCAGACGCACTTTTATCATGTAATTATGATACTCTCTCTGAATATCTTTCGGTGCCAGTTTATGAATTGTCGTCTGCTAAACTTCACATTTAATACTTTTTTCTTATTTCCATTTTACAGACTTCAATATCTGCCCGACCAGTCCAGCCAACCACGGTTCCAGAGTTCCAACAGACATTACTGGACACGTGGGCTCGAATCCTACAAGAGACATTCGAAGGTTTATCAGCAGTATAAGAAGGCGATGCCGAACAGTAATCCAATCATGGCCACCACATGTGATACTTAAGTGCAATTCAGGCACCCTACTTAATGTTTCCAAAAAGTACGGAATCCTGATCAGGCCTCTTAAGACTTGCCTATATTAAGAAATATATTTTGAAATATTAAGTTTAGACTTCGCTTGTCGACATGCGAAGTTGAAACACACGCGAAATATTTACTTTAAGACTTTGCTAGTCGAGACATACATACATGTGAAAATTAAACTTTTAAGATATCGCCTATGTTCACATCGCGAAGTCAAAAGGGTGCTTTTTATCGCGTGTCGGACATGCGAAGTTGAAACATATGCGAAATATAAAATTTGTGACTTGGCTTGTCGGTAATCGGACTGTTTAGAACATTTAGACCTTACTGTGTTATGTAAGCATGATAATATTTTTATCTGTTGCTAACTCTAACATGTTTCTTTTATTTGGGTGTGAAGAGAATGCCCGAGGCCGTCCGATTACTAACAAGCAAAGTCGTAAGGTTAATATTTCGCATGTGTTTCAACTTCGCATGTCGACAAGTGAAGTCTAAACTTAATATGTCGCATGTGTTTCAACATCGCATATCCGACAAGCAAAGTTTTAACTGGCCCGATCAGGATTCCGTAAAAAGCCTCATTTTAAAACATCTCCGTGTTATCCCGAATTTTTGTCCCTACCAAGTTTCAACCGCTCTTCCGCTTCAACAGTTTGTCGAATCATTCCTCTTTTTCGCACAAAGCTGATATTAAACGCACAAAATTTCAGAATTACAGCAAATATTTTAACGTTTCAACCTTATGTAAGGAATAAAAACTATCTTATAAGTGATCCTTATCAAATTTTGAGTAGTATATTTTGATAAATACAAAAAGGCAACAGGAATTGTTTGACTTTATATTGCAGTATATATCGGGTTTAAACTGGTTTAAAAGGTGACCGTGGTGCGGAAAGTATTACAGTAAGCAATTCTAATGTCAGGTGCAAGATTATCTGACTTCTACAGTAGGTATCAATAATTTCTGACACATATGCGCTTTCCCTGGCCATGTATTCGGTTCATCTGTCCGCGAAACTGATTTCATTGGTAGCAAATAACGGATACAAAACGTGGCGAAACTCAATTTTCGTTTTAATGACAGACTTGCTACATTTTGGCGCAATTAGTCAGTCGAGTTTAGTGTCAAAGCAGACGACACCGTGGACAATCGCATTTCATTAATGAAGGGTTTTGGCTCAGACAGACCGTTGCTTTGTTTAATTTGACATTCCATTTGGCGAGTTTTGTGAAGAATATAATACTGGAATGTTGTAAATTGTACCTTTACATTGATTGGTTCGCTGATGCACGAACAGTACATGTATATGTGTCGTGAAAAGGTGTGTTTGTGTGGGAGACTGAGACTATTTAAAATTATTTCTAACACTATTTCAGGCACAGAGTGCACCCGGGTAAAACCACTGACCTACCGCAAGCCAGCTGGAAGGCTTCCTCATTTGAAAAATCCGAAATGCCCAACCCGGGATTCGAACCCACAGCGGTGAGGGGCTGAGAGATTACATGTAGATGACTTGAGATCAAAAAACTATAAATAAGATGACAATATAGTTTATATGCGAGAAAATATCCAAAGATAAATGAAAATTGATCTTATTTTAATGTAGTTTAATATAAGTAAAGGATGGTTAATTAATGTGAGAACGAGTTATAAAACTTTGATTCGGACTGAATTTATTTTCCACTTTTTAATTAGAAAGCTCTCTAAGCATTATAATAGAAATGACAATGATTTTGATTTGTTTAATTGAGTGTCTAAAGATTTATGCAAAACAATCGTTTATATTTATCGTGTAAGTCTCTATATTCTATAGAATATGGTGTGTTTGGTCATGAATACAAAACGATCATGACTACACAGCCATCTTCGAAAGGCTCTGAAAATTGTAACTATCTCTTAGATGAAGGCCGAGGTTTTCCGAGTATTAAACAACCGAAATGTAATTGAAGGGAGACAACCCTTAATAAATCTGATATATCATATCGAATTTCTATCCGATATTTTTTTTACATTCAGTTATAAGATTTTATGATATTCTCATGGCCAAACATTGCTATATGAGAATGAATTGTTCATTCGAAAAATATAACTATATGTCTAAATTTAGCGGACACACTAAACATATAAAAAATTCGATGACAAGTTTTCCAATTTTCAATTTTCAACAAGGGCTTAAGCAGATCCAGAGACATATGTATTCTATGTCTCTGGCAGATCTAACTATTCAAAATAAATATCAAATTATTAACGTAAGTTCTATACACCATTCAGGTTCCCCCCCACCCCCACCCCACCCCACCCAACCCCACCCCAGCGATCCTAACACCTTGTATGTGTCTGAGTTGTG
>JAULCC010347442.1:0-11715 GCA_032358795.1 Nuttallia obscurata | reverse complement strand
TAAAAAAACATGGCCTCCAGGGGTTAAGGCTATCATGTTCAGGTGAGCGCCTGTAGGGCCATCATGGCCCTCTTGTTAGCATAGAATGAGGAAAATGGGACGGAATGAGGTTAGTTGCTAAGCCCAAATAGTTCAAGATTGATAAAAGTAGTCACTTTCCAGCTGGCTTGCAGTAGGCCAGTGGTTCTATCTACCCGGATGTGCTCTGTGCCTGAAATAGTGTACAAGGGTCCCTTGGGGTCTGCCTCCACCTGTAATGAGCTGGACATTGAGGTATGACTGAAATACGACGTAAAAGCGACATAAAATTCCAAATAAACCAAACCAAACTAAATTTCAACCTCAAAAATCACATGCATAATGGTAAAATACAGTACTTGTTAAAATGATGTTATTTCTGAAAGCTCAGTTTTAAGCTTTATTTAGTTATTTTTTAAGTCATAGTATCATGGTGGTCAAGGAACTTGTCTTCATGAACTAGTGATTGGGTAAAAAGTTTGAATTATCAAATATCGGTTGTGGTAGGTTGTGTTGGTTCTACCCGGGTGCACTCTGTGCCTGAAATAGTGTACCCAAGTTCCCTGGGGTCTTCCTGCACCTGTAATAAGCTGGATGTTGCGATATGAATGAAATACTGTTAAAAAAACATTAAATTACAAATAAACAAAAATATATGTCAGACAGTGTATTTGCTATTTGATATTATCTACAGTTCCATAGGAAATATAATAATACAATAAACAGGAACCCTCGCAGGAGTCCTTTTAATTTTCTAGTTGCTGCTTTGATTTTACTGTTGATAAGTGGTCTTTTTCTTGTGCCATATTATTTTCAGTGATATCTTGGTGTTTTTCATATGTTTTATTCATATGGTTTAAAATTTCAGATATAATGGGAATGAATTCCTCCTCCCCAGGGGACAGAGACAGAAGCAGTAATGCCCAGAATGCTACAGACTTGAGTGACACGCCCAGTAATATCAGTCAACGAGAAATTGATACACTCAAACAGGCAGCAGTATCAGTTCTGAGTGAATCAATGTTCAAGAAAATTCAGGAAATAAATCAGGTATTTTGAAAAATAATAAATTACTGATTGTCATAGTATACACCAACTTCTTTGAGACTACTTTGGTTTGTTTACTTGTTTGTTAAGTTGGGTTGAAATACCGGATGGCATTGGATATCTGATTTTCCATTGGATATCTGGATATCCCTCTGGAATCTGACTAAAGTAAAACAATTGATATGATTATTGTTTTGTACTAGGTATTAAAACTTAAAAACAGTTTTGTAAAAGTCAAAAGAAGATTGAAGATGATCTCACTTAAATGATATGTATACCTGTTTGCACAATGTAATGGATCATGTCGGTGATATTATCAGTTTACTACATGATGGCATGCAATCCCCTAACTTATGCACCACTTAATCACCTGTTTGCATGTTGTTAAAACGTTTTTCCCCAAGTGAACTAAAGCACCAACCATGTGCGAAAACTGATTGACCGTTTTGTGTTCAAATCAATATCCATTGTTTTGATAAATAAATGTCACAGTTTCGAACTTGTGTTAATCCCTTCTGCCCAGCCCTTTTCACCCTACTTCCTTCCTCCAATCAGCTAAGAAAGCAGTTATATATAATGAAATGTTTAATCCATTAAGTGCGCTTATGTAATTGAAGGTCACCTCTGATAAAATTGAATTTTATAATTTGCCATAAAAAGATGAAAATGTAACGAAGTCGCATGTCATAAACCATCATAAGTGATGCCTCCCATGTTTTTGACATAAATGGAAACAGAGCAAGTTTTTTAAGTCCGATACACAAATGTAAGGATAGCTGTAATGCAGACGGATTGTTACCCACAAAATTTACAAATCAATTATTAATATTTGTATATGATAGATAAACGAGTATACAGAAAATGTATAGTAAATGGACATCATTATTGAAGATCTTGATTGACGTGAGAGCGGTGTCTGCAGTAGTTGATATAAAGAGAATGGTACTTTTGATATACAGTATCTAAGTGCAAGCTTCTGCTGATGTAGTAGAACACACATTGTTTGAATGTTTACATTCAGCCTACCTAACTGTACTCCACCCTTCCCAATTCTACCTTCAAGTCTAACTTACCCTACAGTAACATTCCCAGATTCTGCTGATGTATAAATACATGTAATTGTTCAACATACACACAATGAGTGGTTATTGACACTTTATTGATTATTATATTCTCCAGACATTCTGCAAAAGTAGGAGCCACTATGGGTTTGTGGAGGCAGTCATCAGAAGGATCAAACGACTGCTACGACTTCACACTGGCAGTTGATGAAGGGCTAGGGAGAAAAAACTTGGATGCCATTAGATTGTACTGGAGAAAATGTGATGAATTGGTCAGCATGTTCAAACAAACCTGACAGCACAGTGTTGTGTCAAGTTTTACAAAGCAAAATACAGTACAACTCAAGAAAACCATCTTGTCTGCTGAAGTGGCATTAGTCACTTAGTCTCTGGGACTTCATACACTTCATAATATTCAAGACAAGCATAGACCTCAGGTAAGGCTAGGTCCAAAAAAGGCAATGCCACCCTGTGGTCTGACTCTTGGTGCTGACATTAAATAGATATGAACACTTACATAAGTCGCTGGAGAAAAAAACTGATTGTTGGCTTTTTAATAGACAGGGCTTATATTTAAACTTTTTCACCTTATTTTGTGTCATCAAAAGATACTTCTCTTGTGAAACTTTTATGAAAGTATATGTAGTAAAACTCACAAAATCCAGTATAACTACTAAGGATGTAATCGTATGTTGTGTAAGTATTGTGATTTCCATTTACAACAAAAAACAATTTTTAAGAAAACTATTTCAAATCCACAACCATATCTTACTGATTTAACAAATACTAGATCCCTCATAATGTACATGATATAATCTAAATATAGATTATAAAAACAATTGCCTACCCTTCTAGTTAGCATGCAGATCTTATCCCTAACTGGATTTTTGTTGTAATGGCCACGTTCTCACAAGCCTTTTTTGTCTCAGCTGAGTTTCAGATGGAAACTTTATCGTCAAATATATCTGAATTGGATGTTTTAAAGTGAACTTTTGAGTTGGCAATGAATATTTCATATTGATATTCAATCTCAATAAAATTGTATCTTGCTGTTTTGGTAAAAATTGCATTTGAGCTAATGCAGAAAATAATTTCAATCTCAAACTCAGCTAAGAATTAAAAAATTTCTTTGTGAACACAAGGCCTGGACAACTGTAATTGTTGAGCCCAGAATGATGTTATAATAATTTTGTTGTCAAGAAATAAAGTAATACTGTGATGGAGTTTTGTTTTGTCACTTATTGATATCCCATAATAATTTTAAACACCCCTACAAAAAGATGAGGCCCGGCAATCTGGGTCTACAGTCTACACTGTCTGTAAAATTCTGTATGCTTGTTTCTATTCAAAGCTGTCCTAACAGGCCAGCCTCAATGGTGAAGTGTAACATGGCTCACCTACTGACCAGCACCAGTGATGTAGTGTAAAATGGTTGACTCACCACCAAGCCCAAGTTTGGTATAATAGATGTCTTACCTACTGACCTGGGGCTTCCATGGCTGAGTGGTTATAGTCATTGAATTGCAATCTCTCAGCCCTTCACCACTGTGGGTTCGAATCCCAGTCAGGGCACTTCAGGTTTTTCAAGTGAGGAAGCCTTCCAGCTGGCTTGAGGTAGGTCAGTGGTTCTACCTTGGTGTGCTCTGTACCTGAAAAATTGTACAGAGTTCCCTCAGGGTCTTCCTCCACCTGAAATGAGCTGGACATCGCCATATAACTAAAATATTGTAAAAGCAACATTAAAACACAGAACTTACTGACTTGCCCAGGTGATAAAAAGTAACATGGCTTGACTACTTTGCCAGCCGAAGTGCTGTAAAACATGGCTCACCTCGAAGTGAAGTGTAACATGGCTCACATGGTGGTGTAGTGTAACATGGCTCACCTAGTGGGTAGTGCTACATGACTCACCTAGTGGTGTAGTGAAACATGGCTCACCTAGTGGTGTAGTGAACATGGCTCTACAAGTTGTGTAGTGTAACATGGCTCACCTAGAGGTGTAGTGTAACATGGCTCACCTAGTGGTGTAGTGAAACATGTCTCACCTAGTGGTGTAGTGAAACATGGCTCACTCAGTGGTGTAGTGAAACATGGCTCACCTAGGGTTGTAGTGAAAAATGGCTCACCAATTGGTGTAGTATTACATAGCTCACCTTGTGGTGTAGTGAAACATGGCACACCTTGTGGTGTACTGAAACATGGCTCACCAAGTGGTGTAGTGAAACATGGCTCACCTAGTGGTGTAGTGAAACATGGCTCACCAAGTGGTGTAGTATTACATGGCTCACCTAGAGGTGAAGTGTAACATGGCTCACCTAGTGTTGTAGTGAAACATGGCTCACCTAGTGGTGTACTGTTACATGACTTAACTAGTGTTGTAGTGAAACATGGCTCACCTAGAGGTGTAGTGAAACATGGCTCACCTAGTTGTGTATGGAAACAAGGCTCACCAAGTGGTGTAGTATTACATGGCTCACCTAGTGTTGTAGTGAAACATGGCTCATCAAGTGGTGTAGTTTTACATGGCTCACCTAGAGATGAAGTGTTACATGGCTCACCTAGTGGTGTAGTGAAACATGGCTCACCTAGTAGTGTAGTATTACATGGCTCACTTAGAGTAGTAGTGCAACATGACTCACCAAGTGTTGTAGTTTTACATGGCTCACCTAGAGGTGTAGTGTTACATGGCTCACCTAGTGGTGTAGTGAAACATGGCTCACCTAGTGGTGTAGTATTACATGGCTCACTTAGAGGTGTAGTGCAACATGGCTCACCAAGTGTTATAGTGAAACATGGCTCACCAAGTAGTGTAGTATTACATGCCAGCCCAAGTGCTGTAAAACATGGCTCACCTCAAGTGAAGTGTAACATGGCTCACATGATTGTGTAGTATAACATGGCTCACCTAGTGGGTAGTGCTACATGACTCACCTAGTGGTGTAGTGAAACATGGCTCACCTAGTGGTGTAGTGAAACATGGCTCACCAAGTGGTGTAGTGTAACATGGCTCACCTAGAGGTGTAGTGTAACATGGCTCACCTAGTGGTGTAGTGAAACATGGCTCACCCAGTGGTGTAGTGAAACATGGCTCACTCAGTGGTGTAGTGAAACAGGGCTCACCTAGTGGTGTAGTGAAACATGGCTCACCAAGTGGTGTAGTATTACATAGCTCACCTTGTGGTGTAGTGAAACATGGCGCACCTTGTGGTGTACTGAAACATGGCTCACCTACTGGTGTAGTATTACATGGCTCACCTAGAGGTGTAGTTTAACCTGGCTCACCTAGTGTTTTGTGAAACATGGCTCACCAAGTGGTGTAGTATTACATGGCTCACCTAGAGGTGAAGTGTAACATGGCTCACTTAGTGGTGTAGTGAAACTGCACCACTAAGCCCAAAAGTGTAGTTTTACATGGCTCACCTAGTAGTGTAGTGTAACATGGCTTACATAGTGTAGTGTAACATGGCTCAACTAGTAGTGCAGTGTTACATGGCTAACCTTGTGGTATAGTGTGAGATGGCTCTCCTAGTTGTGAAGTGTTACACTGCTCACCGAGTGGTGTAATGTTGCATGGCTTATCATGTGATTTAGTGTTACTTGGCTCACCAAATAAAGTGTTACATTGCTCATCTTGTGGTGTAGTGTAACATGGCTCACTTAGTGTTGTTTTGTTACATGGCTAACCTAGTGGTGAATAGTTACATTTCTCACCTAGTGGTGTAGTAATACATGGCCAATCTAGTACTGTAGTGTTACATAGCTTACAAAGTGGTGAAGTGTTACAGAGCCCAGCTAGTGGTAAGGTGTTAGAAAGCTCACCTAGTGGTGAAGTGTAACATAGCTTTCCTTGAGGTGTAGTGTAACATGGCTTACCTAGAGGTGTAGTGTAACATGGCTTACCTAGAGGAGTAGTGTTACATGGCTTACCTAGAGGTGTAGTGTAACCTGGCTTACCTAGAGGTGTAGTGTTACATGTCTCACCTAGAAGAGTAGGATAATACGGCGTATCTAGTGGTGTAGTGTAACATGGCTCACCTAGAGTGTAGTTTAACATGGCTCACCTTATGTTGTAGTGTAATACTCACCAAGTTTTGTTGTGTAACATGGCTCACCTAGTGGTGATGTGTTAAATGGCTCTCCTTGTAGTGTAGTGGTTAATGGCTCAACTAGTGGCAAAGTGTAACATGGCCTATCTACTGGTGTAGTGTGAAATGGCTCACCTTGTTATGTAGTGAACAATGGCTCATTAAGTGTTGTGTAACATGGCTTACCTAGTGATGCAGTGTCAGATGGCTAACGTAGTGGTTTAATGTTACATGGCTCATCTTGTGGTGAAGTGTAACATGACTAACCTAGTGGTATAGTGTAACATGGCTCACGAAGTGCAGTGTTACATGAATCACCTAGTTGTGTAATTTACATTTCTCATCTAAATGTGTAGTGTTACATGGCTCACCTTGTGATGAAGTGTAACATGGCTCACCTAGTGTTGTCTTGTAACATGGCTTTCCTAGTGGTAAAGTGTTACATAGCTCACCAAATGCACTGCTGCCTTGCTCACCTTATGGTGTAGTGTAAAATGTCTCACCTACAGGTGTAGTGTTATATGGCCAATCTAGTTGTATAGTGTTACATTGATTACCAAGTGGTATAGTGTAACATAGCTCACCAAGTGTTGATCTACCTTGCTCACCTAACAGTGTAGTGTTACATGGCTCATCTACTGGTGTAGTGTTATATGGCCAATCTGGTAGTATAGTGTTACATGGATCACCTTGTGAAGTGTTAAATGGCTCACCTTGTGAAATGATGCATGGCTTAACTAAAAGTGTAGTGCTACATGACTCACCTAAAAGTGTAGTGTTACATGGCTCACCTATAAGTGAAGTGTAACATGGCTTACCTAGTGTAGTGTTACATGGCTATACTAGTGTAGTGTAACAATATTAACCAAGTGAAGTGCTACATTGCTCACCTAGTGGCTTAGTGTAGCATGGCTCACCTAGTAGTGTTTTGTTATATTGCCAATCTAGTAGTATAGTGTTATGTGGCTATCCAAATGGTGAAGTGTTACATTGCTCACCTAGTAGTGTAGCGTAACATGGCTCATCAAATGATGTTGTGTTACATGGCTACTCTTCATTTTAGTGTTACATGGTTCACCTTGAGGTATGGTTTAACATGGCTCACCTTGTTTTGTAGTGAACCATTGCTCACCTAGAGTTGTCGTTTAACATGGCTGACCTAGTATCGTTGTGTATCATGGATCACCTAGTGGTGCAGTGTGAGATGGCTCACCTAGTGTTGAAAAGTAACATTACTCACCTACTGGTGTAGTGGATCATGGCTCACCTTGTTGTTTAGTGAACCATGGCTCACAAATTGGTGTCTTGTAACATGGCTTACCTAGTGATGAAGTGTTAGATGGCTCACCTTGTGGTGAAGTGTTACATGGCTCAACTTGTGGTATAGTAAAGCATGGCTCATTTAGTTATGTATTGTTAGATTGCTCACCTAGTGGTGAAGTTTTAGATTGCTCACCTAGAGTTTTCATGTCACACGACTTACTTAATGTTGTAGTGTTAGATACCCTTTCTAGTGGCTACATGAATCACCTAGTAGTGTAATGTTACATTACTCATCAAAATGTGTAGTGTTAAATGGCTCACCTAGTAGTGTGCTGTTACATGGCTCACCTAGTGGTTCAGCTGAACATGGTTAACCTAGTTAAGTGTTACATGGGTCACCTTGTGGTGTGTTGTTAGATGGCTCACCTATCGAGGTGTTACATTGCTCACTTGCTGTTGTATTATATTGCTCACCTAGTGAAGTGTAACATGGCTAATCATCATAATTACTCATCAAAATGTGTAGTGTTACCTGGCTCACTTAGTGTTGTTTTGTAATATGCCTAACGTGTGGTGAAGTGTAATATGGCAAACCTAATATTGTAGTGTTACATGGCTCATTAAGTGATGTAGGGTAACAAGGCTCACCTAGTGATGAAGAGTTTTCATGGCTCATCTAGTGGTGTAGTGTTTTATGGCACATCTAGTAACGTGTTACATAGCTCACCTAGACGTGTAGTGTTACATGGCCTACAGTGGTGTAGTGTAAAATGGATCTTCTAGTAATGTTTAACATGGTTCACCTTGTGGTATAGTGTAACATGACTCACCTAGTTGTGTACTGCTACATGGCTAATCTAGTAGTGTAGCATATATGGCTCAACTTGTGGTGTGTTACATGGCTCACCTAAAGTAGTGTAACATGGCTCACCTAGTGTTGTAGTGTTACATGGCTCGCCCGATGATGTATGGTAACATTGCTCACCAAGTGGTGTAGTGTATAATGGCTCACCTAGTTATGTGTAACATGGCTAACCTAGTAGTGTTATGTTACATGGCTCGCTTAGTGGTGTAGTGTAACATGGCTCACTTTGTGTTGTAGTGTTACATGGTTCACCTTGTGGTGTAGTGCTACATGGCTCACCTAGTGAAGTGTTATATGGCTCACCTTCTTGTGTTGTATTTCATGGCTCACCTATTGAGGTGTAACATGGCTCGATCAGTGTTGTGTAACATAGCTCACCTAGTGGTGTACTGCTACATGGCTTATCTAGAAGTGAAGCATACATGGCTCAACTTGTGTTGTGTAACATGGCTCACCTAGTGTAGTGTTACATGGCTCACCTAATGTAGTGTTATATGGCTCACCTTGTGTTGTAGTGTCACATGGCTCACCTGGTGATGTAGTATTACATTGATCACCAAGGGATGTAGTGTTTAATGACTCACCTAGTAATGTGTTACATGGCCCACCTAGTAGTGTAGAGTTACATGGCTCACCTAGTGGGGTGTTACATAAATCACGTTGGGATGTAGTGTTAAATGGCTCAATTTTTGGTGTAGTGTAACATGGCTCATGTAATGGTGTAGTGAAACATGGCTCGCCTTGATGTGTAGTGTTAGATTACTCGCCTAGTATTGTAGAATTACATGGCTCACTTATTGGTGTTGTTTGACATGGCTCACCTAGTGATGTCATGTTACATGGCTCATCTAGATGTGCAGTGTTACATGCCTCACTTAATGTTGTCATGTAACATGGCTCACCAAGAGGTGTCATGTATTATGGCTGACGTAGTGGTATCATGAAACATGGCTCACCCAGTACTGTAGTGTTACATGGCATACCAAGTGGTTTAGTGTTACATGGCTCACCTTATGGTGTTGTGTTATATGGCTCACCTAGTGAAGTGTTTCATGGCTCTTCTAGTGGTGTAGTGTTACATGGCTAACCTAGTGTTGTAAAATTACAAGGCTTATCTTATGTAGTGTTATATTGCTCACCTAGTGCTCTAGTGTTTATTTGCTCACCTAGTGGTGTCATGTAACATGGCTCACCTAGTGGTGTAGTGTAACACAGTTTACCTAGTGCTTCCTACAATGGCTCACCTTGTGTCGACCTATAACAAGTATCACCCTGTGCTGCGCTTAACATGGTTCATCTAGTCTTGTTTCACATGGCTGAACTAGTGGAACAGTGTTAGATTGCTCACCTAGTGTTGTAGTGTTACATAGCTGACCTAGTAGTTATGTGTTACCTTGCTCACTTAGTGGTGCAGTGTAATATGGCTGACCTAGTGTTTTTGTGCAACATGGCTTACTTAGTGTAGTCTTGTAACAAGGCTCACCTAGTGGTGAGATGTAAAATGGCTAGCCTAGTGTTTTTGTGTAGCATGCTCACCTAGTGGTGAAAAAATTACATGGTTCACTTGTGGTGAAGTGTTGCTTGGCTCACCTTGTGTTTACCTTTAACATCGCTCAACTTATGGTGTTACATGGCTTACCTACTGGTGTTGTGTAACATTGCTCACTTAGTGGTGTAGTCTAAAATGGCTCACCTTGTGGTGTAGTCTTACATTGCTCACCTAAATGGTGTGGTGTTACATTGCTCACCTAATATTGTAAGGTTAAATGGCTCACCTAGTGGTGTACTGTTTCATGGCTAAACTAGTGTTATCAACCTAGAGGGTTGTGGTACCTTGTGATGTAGAGTGAACAAGCCTCACCTTGTGGTGTAGTGTTACATGGCTCTTTTAAAGGTGAAGTGTTACATGGCTCATCTAGTGGTGAAGTGTTACATGGCTCACAATGTGGTGTAGTGAAACATGGCTCACCTAGTGTTGTCATGTAACATGACTCACCTAGTGGTGTCATGTAAAATGGCTCACCTAGTGGTATCATGTAACATTGCTCACCCAGTAGTCTAGTGTTACATGGCTCACCTAGTGGTGTAGAGTTACATGGCTCACCTGGTGGACTGTTACATGGCTCACTAAGTGGTGTAGTATTACATGGCTAACCTAGTGGTGTAGAGTTACATGGCTCACTAGTGGTGTTTAACATGGTTCACTTAGTGGTGTATGTAACATGGCTCACCTAGTGGTGTAGTGTTACATGGGTCACCAAGTGGTGAAATGTTACATGGCTCACCTAGTGATGTCATTTTCATGGCTCACCAAGTGGATTAGTGTAACATGGCTCACCTAGTGGTGTAATGTTACATGGCTCACCTATTGGTGTCATTAACATGGCTCGCCTAGTTGAGTAGTGTTACAAGGCTCACCTAGTGGTGTAGTGTAACATGGCTCACCTAGTGGTGACATTTACATGGCTAGCCTAGTGGTGTTGTGTTACATGGCTCACCTAGTGGTATTTAACATGGTTCACCTAGTGGTGTCATTAACATGGCTCGCCTAGTGGAGTAGTGTTACATGGCTCACCTAGTGGTGTAGTGTTACATGACTCACTTAATGTTGTATTGTTTCTTGGCATCTCATCCGGATTCAAGCTGTTTGCAAATAACTTGAAACTTTGGTTAGGACAGTGACGGGGTTTTACCATACTTAGTGATACTTGATGACATTGAAGTTATTTCAGTAATTCATAAAATTGTTCTGTACTGTAGTGGTGAGAGTTCTCGATTTGTAAAACAAATCATATTTCCATGCTGAAAATAGACAGAACCCACACACGTTTTATTTTTAACACGCCTGAGCCAAAGGCTCAGGGGAGGTATTGTGATGAGTGGGCCGTCCAGCGTATGTCGTACGTAGTATGTCGTACGTTCACAATTTGTTTAAACAACATCTCCTCTGAAACGACTAAATGGAAGTTGATGAAACTTGGCTGGGATATTCCTTGGATGGTCCCCTTTGAAAGAATTCCATTCCATGAAGAACTCTGGTTGCCATGGCAACCGAAGTGAAAGACTTTAACAATCTTCTTCTCAAAAACTGCTTATCCAATTTTAACATAATTTCACAGATATGATCCTTGGGTGAACCTCTACCGAATTTGTTCAAAGAATTATGATAGATCAAAAACATGGCCGCCAGGGGCGGGGCCAGTTTTCCTTATAAAGCTATATGGGAAACTTTGAAAATCTTCTTCTCAAACACTGCTTGTCCAATTTCAACATAATTTCACAACAGTGATTCTTGGGTCGACCTCTACCAAAATTGTTCAAAGAATATTGATATGTCAAAAAACATGGCCGCCATGAGCGGGGCCAGTTTTCCTTT
>JAULCC010347331.1:0-11717 GCA_032358795.1 Nuttallia obscurata | reverse complement strand
TGACGGGAATTTTACTACAGGTATCCAAATATGGTCTTGTTTACTATAAAACAGGAAACAGGTGATGCAGGGCGGGAATAACTATAAATAGATATGATGTTGCAGGCATGGTCCGACTGATCTATAAGTCAGATATAGTTTATTTACTGAAACTTTAATGGAATTTATATCTGCACTTCACACCCTTTGGTCGCTCGTTACGATATAAATTCCATTAAAGTTTCGATAAATAAACTATATCTTATTCATGTACATACAAATGGAAAACAGTTTAGCAAGTGTTTTACGACTTTGGTTTTTGTCAAAAAATCAATGTGACTAAAACATTTCCGTATTAAGGTAGTTCCAGTGAGGAAGTCAACTGTCCAAATCTTATAGAGCGTTTCAAAGACCCGAGTTTCACGTGAAACTCTCATGGTCATTATTTAGCCGACAGGTAACTGCATAGGCGGATTCAAAGGGGTTAATCCAGTTTGTAGCTAGCCTATTGATTTGCTTCGGAAAATAGGGTAGAATTCTTAAAATATAAAGAGGTTACACATCTTGCGTATATCTACATCTAATGTTTATTACATGATTACCGTAAAAAATCTGTAGGTTTTCTAAATTACCGCCTGATAGACTTACTCGTTGAGGCCATCTTTTGCAATTCAATCAGACGGAATCAACGTATGGAGCAATTGCTGAAAATGAATACTAGAGCTATTTTCAAAAATAATTTGTTCTTGAAAATCGCGACACCGACGGATGATCAAACTTTGTCGGGTTAGTCTAAAAACATAACAAAGTGTCAAGATATACCCTAAGATGGTCTCTCAAAATTTCAATAATCATTGCAAAGCACATTTTTAATTGCAATGTAGGTTGTTAGATGCACTGAGCGAATTTGATGAATATTTGCCATGAATGCGATATCAACGCCTAGCATGTATAGCTTGAGTATTGCAAGGAAAAAAGATCGCTGAATGACTTTGCTTTTAAGGGTCGTTCTTTATAATAGCACCATGTTTAAAAAATAGTTTTTATTTTGGGGTGATATATTGATGAGTATCAATAATAGTGTATCCAGTTTTTAGGAGTTCATGTGCGTAACAGCTGAATGACTGGTTGTTTTATTTCTACTCATTACTAAATTTTAAATGATATTAACATAAATGATAAAGTATTTTCCATATATTGTCTTGAGTATTTAACAAGTCAGGGCGGGACTTGTACTAGTCTCTGAACATCGTTAATTGGATTTGGCAGGATCTTTGGAGGTAGTTTCAATAACCACTCGTATTCATTCACTTTCGGTATTCACTCTTTAAAATTATGCACAAATTATAACGAGAGAAAACAGTCGACCTTCTAGAAACAATCATCATTTCTTACCTAAAACTGAGATGCAAATATTTATATCAAAACACACCCTGTAGGGTCAGTGAAACAGAGGAACAAATCGTAACAAAATAAAACATATTTCCATTCTAACAACACATTCTAAGATTGATATGTTTGTTGTTTGACTGATTGAAGTTTAACCGAGCACTCTGGTGGCGGTCATTTAATGCGTTTAACTAGCACCTGTAGGAGCATTCGGTGTAATAAGGTAATCTCAATATAGTTAATTATAGTTATTCCCGCCCTGCATCATCTGTTTCCTGTTTTATAGTAAACAAGACTATATTTGGATACCTGTAGTAAAATTCGCGTCAATGAGTAAATTTGTAGGTACCATGTGGGCTGCATATGAGCTGATTACAGCAGTAGCCAACGGAAATGGCGAACTTTGACTTTTCACTTCGCTCCCTTCAGTCGCTCGTTACCGCATAAATTCCATAACAGTTTCAATAAATAAACTATATCTTATACTTTTATGAAAAAATACATCTTCTCAGAAGAACCGGATGACTCCTCATTGTCGTAAATAAAGTTATCAAAACACACGTGAGTATGCATTTTTGTATGATAATATTGTTTTCACCTGACCGACAAACATTTATTTTAAGAGATCACGCGATATACTGTGGAGAACACGATTATTGGAAGGAGCGTGCGGTAACGTAATGAGATGACAAAAGTTAATGGGTGGAGCGTACGGCTCCGTTTATTTTTAGAAATTAATTCGCCAAAAATCTCTCTAAAAAGTCACGTAAGTCTGGTCGTTTGCTACCTTAATGCGAATAAGTGAGTCGAAAATTCAAAAATCCCTGCATTTTCATTGGCTCACAGGGTCGACTGATCTATAAACGATTTCATAAGGTTGTTGCATGTCTGCGTTTTAACAATTCAATGAATATATAATAGAAATATGGCAAAACATGGCATATGATTTTATACCGGTTCTGCTGTAATTTGTCTTTAACCTGCCAACGTTTTTGTATAAGACACTAAGGATCAAGTATTGACAGCGCGCGATTATAAAGTCTCAATCCAGTTTCACGTTTTTTCAATCGAACAAAATTATCTGTTAAATCATTTGAGACTTCAGAGTTTAAACTGAATTCAGTGAGGGTTTTTGTCAAATATGTTTACACTTTTTCTGATTTTTGGCCTTTCTGTATAAAGTGATGCATTTGCAAGGTGGTGTAATACAGATTGTCCTTTCTATTCTGAGTATTAAAGAACAAAATACAAAATGATCCGGAAATATGATATGTCTTGGTCTTCCCTTGGCATATATCTCCAAAAATGAGGTTTGGTATGCCAGCAATATTGATAGAAGCAGGCAAACGATTATTTTGCGTCTCGGGGTTTACATGTTCCGTCATCATTGCTCTCAATCTACACTTTGTAAATTTCGTTGAGTACAATCGAAACACGTATTATGTTAAAATACGTCTTGTGAGTTTCATCTAGATAGTCTTACTCATGTCAGATGATATTCGATGACACACTTGGAAGCGCTTCGTAATATATGAGATAAAATTAGAACTACCCATGTGTGAATTGGTAGGTCTACGAAATAAAATGTTTTATATTACGAATGTGTTTTCAGCAGTAAGGAACTGGGTGAAAAGAATTATGTCGTACGTATATATGAACATGAAACCGCAAACATATTGTCCAAATATTTGTTTATCAAAGCAAGTGATTCTTCGGTTAGAAATAGTGTTTGCAAATTACACCAAATAAGAAAACAGAGCTTTGCTAGGAATATTTGATGCCAACATCTAACTGTTCTGTAGTTATACATTTTAAGGAAATATACGTGTTTAACAAACTATTTTATCACATGCCGTTGTTTATTTTCGGTGTGATATAATCATCACGTATTTTCTAATACAAATAACACATTACATATAAGAACCGATGACGTCACAAAATAAATAAGAAAAATCTTATTAAGCTTGTTGATAACACCTTGTTGTATTGTCATGTGATAGAAAGAATATAAGATTCGTTTTCACTTTCCAACTCATCCAAATATCATCTTTATACAATATAGAAAGACTGCAACTTCAAACGAAAATGCATACTTACCTTAGTCTGAGAAGTCAGAGAATATAGTTTTGCTATAAAGTAATTTTGTAATGAAGTAACATCCGCTCATGCACACACCTAAACCATATGTTATTTTGCGGATTTGAGAAAAGAAGCTTATAAGAAAGTTTGCAATATTTGGGGAAAATGATACACTGAACATTTTAGGTAAGCGATGGTATATGTTTATGAATAGATTACAAGCTTGAAAATAAACTGTCAAAATCGGACTACAAACGAGAAAGACTTTTTTACATATTTGTACTTAAATAAAATACAGAAGATAAAGATACAGGTTAATAGAACAAAAATAAAAATAACATAGTTAGAAATCATATCGTATGCTGTTATCAGCTCTTTGGTACAAATATATATATACAATGTATATCTATATCTAAAACAGTCCATTTTCAAAGTGAAGGCAAATTAATCGTCATTGTTTTATAGTTTGACTTTAATTCAGTCAGCATATCAAAATATGTTCCCTATTGTAGCCGTTGCAGTATAAACTTTAAAATCTTATCATGCTTTTGGTTGCCTCTGTATGGTTGTTTTGGTGCTAAAACCTGTAAAATAACTACGTTAATGACAATTAATATATTTTGATGTATTTCAATCTATGATCTGTTATGTTTGTTTGATTTACGTCAATTCAATCAATTCAACACGGCTACATATGCGGCATTTTATGATGGCACAAATGTTAAAGCCTAGACAAAGTTGTCGTTAAAAAGTAAATACAGCGTCAGTGATATATTTCTATAATTCTGTCATTTGCCTCAAAAAAGAGTTTATATAGCTGAACCAAAACGCAACAGATAACAGAAATCAAATGTACTTGTAAAGCCATACATTTATGTCCCACTTTCTTGTTAGAGACAGGGAATCACATTCAAATGAAGCATTGATACAGTATAAAAGCAAGCAAAGTATTATCGCTTTGCAGTGTGTTGATGCGATAGTGTTTGCTATTTATGAAAGTCGGAATGAACCACAACGAATATGACGGTAATTGATAAAATGTTAGACGTCCGCAATAACAATTACACGTCTTAAAATAAATTTAAAATCCTTCCGCGTAAGGGAAAAATATTTCTTTGATATCGATTATGCATGTATTAAATAATCTTTTCTTGATATATGTTTATATAGACAATTAAATCACCCCTTTCAGTCTTACATAAGTAAATACATCAATTATTGCATCATAATTATGATCCAGTTACTTAAAGATTAAAAAAGTGTAAAATGTGCATAATGTATAAATATATATAACAATTTAGTAGCTTCTTAATGTTACCACTAGCAACATCCTAAACTTAGAAACTACAAAAAAGTAGATGCAATTGGAAATTAAATAAAACAAAGACAATAACTCACTTGACAGCGCAATATATCACAATTATTATTCAGATAACCAACTTGAAAACGTTTTCAGTGTTTCCAAGAGATATATTTTATATCAACCCCCCAGTTGCTTGGATAGTTCATTTACTGTTTTTAGTAGAGTCAGAACCGGACATAAACACTAATGTGCATGGATATCGAAAATAAGCATTTAGGCATGTAACATTTTCAAAAACATTAATTTCAAAATAAACAATAATTCCATCAATTCCATTATTTGCAACACTGAGTATGGCATAAGTGAAAATGTTCACATATCAGTCAAGATAAACACTAAATTTGATAAAAAGAAATTTTCAACAAAGATTTATGTGTGTTTATAAGTGCTAAATTGTGAAATAAATTCAAATGATGCATTACTCGACATAATGTTGACACTGAATGATTTTAAATGTAATTAATGTGACAGACAAATTGTGATACACGATGATTCGTACACAATTATGAGCATGTGCCTTATATGTTTCTCGTGGATAAAATTCATAAAACGGGTTTGCTGCTTTTTTTCTACACCTTTATTGTGTTGCAAAGAACATATTTCAGGTACGAATGCTACATTGAAATGTTAACACAAAGAATATATTTCTCAGCCAGATATAATAAGCGATGTAATAATATATAATAGTTTGAAAACAGTTCAAGCAAATTTGAAACTACGCTAATGAATACAACTACTTTTTGCTATGTTACTGAAACCTTTTGTAAATTACGCTTGGCAAATGTTTCTCTCAATATATGTGCGTAGCAATATAGCCTATATTGAGATCGTATTGTGCTTTTAACATGCCGATGTGGGCTTTTTCCCTTACTTTTATTAGACACGTTTTGGTTCTTCAGTGTTGCGAGCAAGGTGTAACGAGAAAGACAAATCCAGCAACAATAAACTTAACAAAATTTATTTATTAAAAATTACAAAGTTTAAATTAAATATAAACCTAAATCACAATTCCAAATTTCCTAAATCATTCCGACCCTGTTTAATGTCCATTTAAATCCGGTCATTGAATGATCCTGAGCACTTTTAAATTAAATATCTGATTTTGCATAATTTTTATTGTCAACAAAGATTTTGGAATTAAAAGCTATCTAAACAAAATCCAGAATTTTCACAAAGTAACTCCATATAATTACTGTAGACAAATCGAAAATAAAGAACAAAAAACTTCTCCAGCCTATAGACCTTTCAGAAAAGTACAGAATTACATGTATTTAGTGTTTACTTGATGACAAAATATGATCATGTTACAGATACAAGTTTGATGCCAAATAAAGCTATCTAGTTTAATCTCCAACATTCTCAATATTCTAGAAAATTCCAAATCTTTCTTTGCCCTATATGTATTTATAATTTTCTTTCATCTTCCAAATATTTTAACTGTAAATATTATTGATAAATATGGGCTCATTTACAATATACATCAATTAAACATCAAAAACAAGGTAACAATTCACAAATAAACAGTCTATATAACATAGAAAACTGAATAGAATGTCATTGCTATCTTTGTAATCGAGCAAAATTTATTAAAACAGTTACTACATATTAGCTAATTTACACCTTACCTCTTTCGTTCGTGATATGTCCTTTCATATTTGGAAGTATTAAGAAAGTCCATATAAATCTACCTGATAACAACTACCAGATACCAGTTAAAATGTCGCGCTTGTCATATGAAGACTACTCATTTTCAAAACATAAAACTTCCATGTAGGACTAAATATGGACATGCTTTCCGCTTATTATTTCGCTGAAATTCGTTTATTTGATGACTATATTTGTCCAAATTTCATTCCTCCTAAGGTAAATTGCTACCCTAAAGTGATAACGACCTAAATCAAACTGAACAGGTGCAAGCTCTAATCGATACATGTACCTCAAGGTCGAGAGGAAGATGAAATGATTTTCAATTTCAACCAACATGTGGTCCATTTATTGTCCCCATCCTTGGTATGTGGAGGTAGGGAACCCTCCCTCATCATACTTTAATGTCAACATATAATACTGGTTTATAATTATCAATACACTGGGTTTTTTAAAATACCATATATGGCCCATTACAAGCACACCGGCTACGTTATTTGCTAAAATTTCAAGTTCAGCACATTTAGTTCTTCGTGAGCGTAACTTGTCAAAACATGAAACCTTTTGTGGGCAAAAGATAATGTATTCTTGTGGGGGAACGTAACAACTTGTATTGTTCGGCAACATAACAAGTGTTTATGCTTTGCAACATAAAGATTGGTTGATATAAGTAACAATAAAAATTTTTGCGACAACATAATAAGTATTGTACGGCAATATAACACATATTATTATTCAGCACATTGACCAGTAGTATTGTTTAGCAATAAAACATTTATTAGTGTGCAGGAACATGAAAAGTGTTCTTGATCGACAAATAAAACTTGGTTGACCTTAGTGCAATGATAGGAATCTGCACATGCCGTAGTAAAGCTGATATTAGTTAGTTACTGTCATGGATTAAATCAAGAGCAGTAATGCGGTTAATTTGGTGTTCACGAGCCACGAATTGGACCTACCTTCCTGAGATTAAAATAACTATTTTTACCAGGTATTAAATTTGAAAAAAGACATATGCATGGTCAAATGACTTTATATAACATCATTTATATGTCCTTTTTAAGATAACAATATATTAAAATATTAGACGCAGCTAAACATTGGTTACATTAGACCCACATCAATGTCTTTCTTTATACGAAAATAAAGATTCTCTATGGCATACAAAATGTCGAAGCTTTCTATATAAACAAACAATTGTAGTTTAAAGTAGTTAACTAGACTTGGAAAATGCGTATAACCACAGCTTCTAATGTATACTTCAAAATTTATTTTACTGTAAAAGAACATAAATGGAGTTTAAATGAGAAAATTTCTCAGGCGAGAACTGCTTTCAGATGGAGGATAACAATAAAGAACAAGAACAAATGCCTTGACTTCCGTCAATTGATTAGAAAGATCAGTTATCTACTGTTTTTGATAAATGTTATGTTTGTTGTTACATTCAAAACCGCCTGTTTAGAAACTTTATATATGAGTCAAGATGTATATGTTCAGAAAGTGTTAAGCAATATATGTCTATATAACAAGCCATTATGCTTTTGAAATATATGTTTCTCGTAAGCCATACAACTATTTAAGTATCCCTAAGCTATATTGCAGAATCCATGATGGGTTCTTAATCTTTCATTCAATGTGATAATCGGTACGAAAACAAAATACAAATACAACATTTCCGACGTTGCATTGAAAGCAAGCAAATTACATATGCTTATTTTGCATATGACAATTGTCCGGTTTTGTATCGAACATATGGGTGTTTGAAACTAATGCCTAAGCCATTAGCCTGCTAAGCGAGACCGTGATTGAATTTCAAACAGGTTGGATCCAGAGCAGACGCAGAGTAACTCAGAGTCTGCTTTGGATCCAAGCTGTTTGACACTCTGTCAATTGTTTCTGCAAATATTGGGCGAACCAGATAAATTCAAAATTTCAGGTAGACGACAGTTTCAGCAGACGACAATATTTCAGCAGGGTTAGCAATAAGCAACTAGTAGACAAGTCCCAGGTACAATCTACTTTTTAAGTAAGTGATTCAGCTATTTGATCGGAAAAAAACTACAACGTCTTTTTAAATGTTTTTGATCTGGATTTGAGCGCAAAGAAACGCACATATATCCCTAATCAAAGCAATATTAACTCTTTAAAAACTTATACATCGATAATGAAAGACTGTATTCGTTTAAACCTTTCAATAGTGTATTGTTCAGTTTATGTTAGTTATATATTTTTAAGCAATGATATTGTGACATTTATTGTGTCATTTGTTTATCATCTACATTTTATAAAAGCTGTTCTATTCTTGATAAAATATCAGCACGAATGTTTCTTTCGATGGGTCAGTTTTACAACAAAATATGAAAGCATGAACATATCCTCTTACCGTTGCTTGTGATTTAGGCACTTTTTTGCTTAAAGTATTTCTCTGATACAAGATATAAGTAGCTATGTGTAAATAAAGGCCACCAGTCCACACTAGAACAATATTGAAAGTACAGTCTAACATACAAAGTTGTGTCACATGATATTTGTAATCATAAATAAAAATACATATTATGTTCGCCTTGTTTCTTTATCAATGTTTTCTAATATTGCGTCAACAAATATAGCAATTCTATTTATTAATAGAAAGTTTTCACTTTTCAACCAATTATAAAAATGAAATAATAGTTCTCCAAATTAGAAGTGTAATATTCATGTTTGGTATCCAACAAATATTTCAAATTTGTAAAAACCTAATATAAACTAACACAGAACATTTAACAATCTACACTAAAACGAACAAATAACCAGAAAAAAGGTAAATTGGAGAAAAAAAAATAAGGAAAACATATCTATCAGAATAAATGTAGTTTCAGCGAAATAGGAAATGCCACGCAAACCAGTAAGGGAAAATACACATTTTAATTAAAGCTACTTGTTTTATCAACATAGCTGTTGAATATTTTTCCAATATAAAAATTGTGTAGCTGAAACTGTTGACAGATAAATCTTCATTGCAACATGCATCTACTGTCTGTCTACATTATCCGTATATATCACATTTATGAGGCGTTGACGCTGTATAGACAGACTGACATATAATAAAACTCGGAATATATACTGATATGCCGCACCAACACTCGCCACTTTCACTATTGGATATTTTAAACAAAACAGAAAAGATATGTTTGAACCATATATTGCAATAGTTTTTAATTGACTTTTGAATGATTTTTTAGAATCGAGGACTAAACCATTGACAGAAATATTTGTCTTATTGTATTTCACACTTCACTGAACCATACAGTTCCAATAATTTGGTGTTTAAAAGACAGAATATTATCATAAGTATGACTAGATTAGTACTGTTAAATGATACGATTCAACTTTCATATCTTTAGTATTATATACACAATACGTTTTGGAAAATAAGATGTGCACATTTGTTAATAAAGCATGCAATAGGGATTATTAAGTCACCAATGAATTTTTCCTAAGATGAAACACTTTTACAAATGGCTTTTTTTCCCTTTCCTTTAAGGATTGCAGACGTTCTTAATATATATCTAATAGATCTATAAAGTCACCAACAACCTTTAATCGCTTGTCTTTGTGAACGACGAATCATCTTGCGAGATTTACAGGTTTGTGCGTGATATAACAGTTAGATTTTACTACAAGTGTTATTCAAGCATTTCTTCTCTCGAAAGTAAAAAGGCCCTTGCATCGTTTGAAATAGTATAACTTAATTGCACACATATCATAAACACATGTTCTAACTATTACAAAATGATAGGTTGATTTTGATTAAAGCCGCTAAACTAGACCCTTCAGTCAATTTTAAACACTCGAAAGTACATTCATCTGCAATGTTTAAAGTTCAGCAACGCGGTTATTTGACCAGCACTGGAAGATTTATGGCCAAAATAAAATGATCTATTTGTTTCTGGTATTCAAACGCATTTCATTAATTCAAGGCAAACCATTGGCTCAATTAAGCGGTTTATATGTTATTTTTATATCATCTCTGCAAATACACCTACAATTTTGTAAGGAAACAGATTTTCGCAGTCCTCTGAACCTGTTTAATTTTCATGATACCAGAAAGTACTCTTAGTTAGTAAGAAATTGATTTTTTTTTTGAAAAGTGCCAGATTTTGTCACATATAAAAAGTAGGTGAAATTACATATCGGCTGTTGTTTTACTCTTAAATCGGTGTTTTTGTACATATACATATATAACTCATCAATGTACCTTGAATATTTACTGTTTGATTGGCACGTTATCAGTTACGCTGTCATTTAATCGAAATAAGGACCCGAGGCAAATGGCTGTTTCAGTACACATAGTATCTGAATTAAGTCGACATTAAATAGAATAAGATAGAAAGTAGTTCATGTTTGGTTTGGTTAGTATCTTGTTTCGTTTATTAAACAAATGCAGCTTTTTGTGTATTTCAAACAAACAAAACATAAGCGAGTGAAGGTACTGCGAAGATACTGATAAACGTTTTATCGAACGGTACTTTAGTTTTAATGATGGGAATATGTCATTGTCACTTTATAACGAAGACGAATGAAAAGAAGCATTTAAGTTAATTCCACGAGAATATGACAGAATAAAAGTATTTAATACAAGGCATTTATTGACTACTTTACTAACAGTGGTGTCAAGCTGTGATTGCAACTAACAATTAGCAGACAGGAATGCTTAAAGACCATAAACTGCTCTGTGTATGTGTCTAGATCAAACGAATTGGCTAAGTCTAGATAGTCAATTTGGTCATTCTTTATAAGGATTTTTTGGTGTTGTTAAGAAAATTATGTCAAATACTCCAATAAAACCATAGGACGTCAATCATGCTAAAATATCACCTTTAAATGATTTAAAGTAAGATAAGTTTGAAAATAAAATGTAAACTAGCTACATTTTTTACAGAACTAATTGCACGTGGAAATATACACCTGGAAATAAGTTAAGCACACCCGGCATTTTGCCTCAAATTTGACATGACCACAACTGAAATCTTAAATATATTGAAGCTGTCATCCGGGCACGTGGCGGTTAGACGTGTTATAAAAAAATAATAAAAGACAAAAAAAAATTTAAAAAAAAATTTAAAAAAATAAAAATTGAAAAAATAAAAAATAAATAAAAAAAATAAAAAAGCATAAAAAATTAAAGATTTGGTTACAGAATGTAGTTTTAGCTTACGTAATCGTCAACTTTTACCAAAAACTATCCACCAGTAATTGATTTGTAAACGCTCCAACACCATAC